>JAHHFK020003366.1:0-31568 GCA_024533555.2 Aedes koreicus
GGAATATGTTCATCAAATATGGGAAAGAAGAGCATGCAAATTGTGCGGATTGCTTGCCAGTTTTATCGTTTTTATGGCATCGTTATGAAGAAAGTTTTATGAAGGCTTTGGAAAGATAGAGATTTATGGATTTCGGATGAAGCATCTGGACTCTCACCAGAACGGTTGGTTCGATTACAAGACTCGTCTAATTGGATGTAACGATACTTTTTTAGAAGCTTTTGGCAATTATCTTATTATGCAACTCTATTTTTCTCAACTGAGATAAAATGTGCTAAGAAAGAAATTTTCTTCCAGTTCAAATCGACCGTGAATTCAAGTATTAATCAGTTTAAATTTCCATTTTCAGGTACAGCCCACGACCTCCCAAAACTTTCAACCAACTAAATCGAGGTCGTTCAAAGCGAAACTCATCTCGACGTTTACAACAAGTGGCAGTAGCAGCAGCAGCAGCAATAATAGTCAGTAGTGGGTGATCATCACTATCACCAAAAGTGTTGTCGAGTGCCCGTAGGCTTGCTTGCTAATTACAGAGTAGTTGGATTTCTCCGTACCGAAGTGCTAGGCGGTGAAATATTCCAAAGTGAAAGATTATCATCATCGTCGAACATGTGGGCTTCGGCCATCGGTTGCCCCTGAAAAGTGTACCACTGTGGAGTGGTACTTATTTGGGCGATTTCGTGGGTGAAAGTGAGATTTTTTTTACAATAGTGTTTTTTTTTTAAGTTTTGGAAAATGTGGCATGATGTCAGTTCGAAAGATTTTTCCATTCTGTCTGTCGAAATTAGACGCACCCGCATCGACGACCGGTCACAGTGATTTGTGACAGTGCAGATATTTGCCTGCCCGCAAAGCTGACGAATAAAGGAGAAAATCCTCATATTTTTTTCTAACCAAGCCACAACCCATTTGTCTTGTCCGGAAGCAACTGTTTTCCAGCTCGATTTTTTTTTTATTTTGCTTTACCAACGGGACCTCAGTGAGCGAGTTTGAATACTACTTCGCAACGTCACACTCTCACACATACTCGGAATCAACATGGAATCCATCTACGGAACGAACAAGAACAAATATCTGCAGAGTCTGACCGCAGGAAGCGACTTCTACAGATGTCCCAGCACGATTAGACCGATGGTAAGTTAAAAACTGTGCATATTTTATGGGTGGCGGGTGCCGGAACAGGCTGCTGGTGGTCATTCCTGGCCAAATGTGTTAGCGGTAAGACGTTGACGCTGAGTGGATGAGCTTTCCATGATTGTTGGAATTGGTTGCTTCTCTGATGACAATCAATGGCGCAACTAATATTTATTAATAATTTTTTGAGCTTTCGTGAGAATCAAATTCTAATAAATCTCTGTGACCTCATTGAGGAAAAACTTGATGCCACATATTTCCCGGCAATTAAGTTCTAAATAAGACTTAACAAATCAGAGTATTATTACGAGGTAAACAATGTTAAGTAGATATCCGTCTCCGGTAGGGTAGAGTAGTGCGCGGCAAAAGTTCGAAACTTACTGCTGGCACAACTTTTGAAAGAAAAGCACAAAAAGTTTAATTTGGTTATCAAGTAATACCTCATTCAGTTTCCTTCAAAACCTACTACTAGATTTTTTATGACATCTGTTTATAGTCCTAAAAATATATACATATTTTTCAACAAACGCAAATGCGAACATTTGCCCCATAGATGGAGCAATTTGCAATCACTTGTGAAAGAAGTGGCTTATTGGCTGTTTGTTTACTTATATCTATTTTCCGGTCACAAAATGTCTTCTCCGTTGCCATCAGCCTCAGCCACGGTTGAAGAGGACCACCCCAAATTTATCCCTATCGCATTCGATCGGATTGTTTTGGAGCTAATCGCGTGGGTTCAGAGCAAAGCATTGCAACGACAACCGGTATTTTCAGAAAGTCGACAGAGACGGCAAATCATGTTTGATGCAGAGAGATAACAGCAGATGATAGCATTAAACACAGCGTAGTGATCTGCGATCCAGTCCTTTATGTTACGTTTCCTGTTCTCAGCCCTTTATAAACGACAAAAATAGGGTGGTGGGAGGATATGATGATCAAAGTTACGCTTCATACCAATTGTAAGGAAAACTGGGAGCACGGTTTGAGTCAATGCCCGGTCTAGTGAGTATGCTATATTGCTGATAGGTAAATGGGGATGAATAGAATGTAAACAAAAACAAAACAGAAGAATTTATAATCCTTTTTCGGGTAATTTTTTGCAAACAGTGAAATCAGTGGAAGTTTATATTAAATATCTTTCAAAGATTTATATATAAGTTGTTCGGTGCGGATTTATTGGATTATTTAAATTGAACTTGTATTACTAAGTATACAATAATGTCTACTTGAATCCAGGTTGGAAACACAGAACGAATAAGAAACAAGTTTCCGGAAACTAGTGGTAAAAAAAGGCGGACAAAAGTCCTGAATTTATAAACGTAAGTAGCTTCAACCTAAATTGTGAAAAATAGCGGATCTAGTATTTAAGAATTAAAGCAGACTAGTGTTGGAACTTTAAACGAAATAGAATAAGAAAAAGAACCAATAAGTCGTAAGACGAAGGAAATTCACCTATTTCGATCATTAAGTAAAATTAACCGAATTATATTTGCAGTTTGAACTTCGTAAATTAGCTGCTATAAAAACTAGTGCAAGCCTTTAGTAGAATTCCGAATACCAACATTCAGAAAAAAAAAATAGACGGTTAAGCGGGCTGTCTGAGATTCTCAAAAATGGGTTTACGTAAATGATGAACGTCCACGTACGATCTTGTCGAATATAAGACATCCTAGAACTTCCAACATTTGAAAACGCCTGAAATTCGGTGAATGATAAGAGAGAGATGAAATAAACAACACCAATGACCAAACACGAAGACAAAACACGATGACGTAAACGACGGGTGGTAACCATAGCCGTTATAAAAAGGGAGCTAGATAGCAAAATTTAGTAGTATACCTTGACTGCTGTAGAAACTCTGGAATTCATGGCTTGAGAACTGGGTACCGTTGTCCGAAACGGCTACCTATGGAATTGCGAATATTGCGAACGTTTGATTTAGCAGCTTGATCGTGTCATTCGTTGTCGTCGAATTGGTTGCGTGCAACTCAGGCCACTTGGAGGAAGTAGACTCAATCTACTGAATCTGCATAGTCTACGTGGATCCTCGATCAGGGTTTGGAGGGAACGGGCCAAGATTTCAGTGTCGACTCGGTAGGAGTTTTGCCAGCAGTGTAACTGCCTTCATTCGGACATTTCTCGGATAGGCTCGATGGAACTGTTTCATAATCTTTAGTCGAAACTCGTCGTGAACGACGCCTTTGTCGCCGATTCATTCGACCATTCTGAACGATTCACGTCTTTGAAAGTACGATTGAACTGCAGCTGGGCCAACGGTCTCGGATGTGCTTAGTAACGATTTGGAGTGTGGCGTCCATCGGTGCAGCCTACCGCTTTGCTGTGAAAGAAACAATAACCTTCCCTGCTGTGTCGGAAATACTGCTTTCCAGAGCTTCCTCAAGGCTGAGTGCTGCAATGACGTACGCTCCCTCGAGGTGGTTGGTTCGGTCAATCAACCGGGACTGCAGGTCTACACATCCGAGCTGGTTCGAGGACACCTGTTGAATCTCGAAGTTGCAGTTCAACAGACCCAGTTCAAGAATGCCTGTTTATACACGAACACTCTGAGGTCATCTTCATATCCAATAAGCCTCTTATAAAAGTATTCACATACCAAATGGATATATGAAGATTTTTCACACGTTCAAAATAAAACAATTTTAATAATATAAAACGACCTCACCAAGTTCATTATTTCATGCAGAAAAACTTCTCCAGGGCAGGGACGGAAAACTAAAAAGAAGAAGCGGGAAATAACAACCGACGTACAATCCATCTGAAGAAACGGGACAAAAACTCATTTTGAGTGGGAATCGATTACATTCCCTACGTAAAGGGTGTCCACGATGAAATTGCCACACACAAAATTGATTCGCAAAATTCGAGTTTTCATCCGATTGCCATCAAATTTTCAGGGATTGAGAAATAACTATTAAACTTCATTTTACCATTTTACTCGTATTTTATTTACAGTCCATACGCAAATGCCCGCACCTTGGCCTTAACCCCGGCCATAAGATTCTGCACAACCTGTGAATCAACCGTTTTTTGCATGTAAACCCATACTTTCTTCAGTTCCTCGACTGTCTTCACTACCTTAGGTCGTTTAAGAAGGTGCTGCTTCATAATCGCCCAGTACTTCTCGATGGGGCGGAGCTCCGGAGTGTTGGGAGGGTTGAACATTTTCGGCACGAAATTGACCTTATTGTCCGCATACCACTTCAGCACGTCCTTGGAGTAGTGGCATGAGGCCAAATCCGGCCAGAAGATTGTTGGGACGTTGTGGGCCTTCAGGAGAGAAAGCAGCCGCTTCTGGAGGCACTCTTTTATGTACACCTGTCCGTTCATCGTGTCCTGGGTCACGAAAGGTGCACTCCGCTTCCCGCACGTGCAGATGGCTTGCCAAACCAGGAATTTCTTCGCAAATTTGGACATCTTCTGAGTGCGGACATGCTCCGGAACGCTGAATTTATCCTTGGCCGTGAAAAACAGGTTGCCGGGGATCTGTTTGAAGTCGGCCTTCACATATGTTTCGTCGTCCATGATGCAGCATTCAACTTTCGTCAGCATGTTGAGGTACAACTTCCTGGCACGGGTTTTGGCGGACTTGTTCTGCTTCTCGTCGCGATTAGGGGCCTTTTGTACCTTGAACGTTCGAAGCCCAGCCTTAGTTTTGGCCTTCTGGACAAAACTTCGGCTTAGGTGCAGCTTCTTAGCCACATCCCGAACGGAGGCGTTCGGATTTCGGTTGAAGGCCCCAACTACGCGGTTGTGATTTTTGGTGTTGTACGGAATACTTTTTCCTTCACTTCTGGGCTTCCGATCGGTGGTCAACCGTTCCTCGAACCGCTTAATCACTCGCGACACAGTGGAATTCGCGATTCCCAACGTTTTAGCGAAGGAACTATGCGAGAGATCCTTGTTCTCGTGATGAATGCGCAAGATTTTATCACGCACGAGCTGTTCTTTCGACTCCATTTCCGCGAGTTTTGATCACAGGACTTTAAAACTAAATAATGCACTATGAACTAAATCCACCCAAATTTTCATTAAATTCTACCCAACGGTTAAAAAGTTAGAGCAATTTCATAGTGTGGCAATTTCATCGTGGACACCCTTTATGACACAAAAAACACGAAAATTTTCTAATGTCTTTTTATTTACATTGAAACTATATACTATATACCTAGGGGTGGATCGCTCAGCACACTTTTCTCCTGTGCTTTTTTATTTTAGTGTGTCGACAAGCGTTGCAACTTTCTGGGTGTTCTCGTAAGGTGCGAAAGGTGCCGATGTGTTGACAGTCCAAATTTTTATTTTTCTGCTGTACCTAGCAATTAACAAGGCATATTGGCAAGGTTGCTGGTTTCTTATTTCTAAAAGTTCAGCTGTCAAAAGTGTGCCTCAGTGTGCCACACATGTGCTATGGATTGAAAATAAATTGAAATTCCGCAGCTATGTAACAAATTTGCCTTGTGAATAAGACATCGTGGCTGGCATACTATTCTTAGCAACTTACCCTTGCTGGCAACACATTTTTTCTCATAGCATATATTAAAAAAAAAAAACAACTGTGACTGTATCATGTCTTGCTCTCTTTGTTCCGCAAAAAAAATTAATGAAAACAACTTTATTTCCAGAATCCAGAACCCATGAAGTTTTGGACAGTAGTTTTTTCACGTTTTCTGGAAGCCACAGACCAATTCTCTTTCAACTCTTCCACGGTCTTGCACTCCTTACCACTCTTCTTGAAGTTGCGCTTGACGATCGCCCAGTAGCGTTCAATTGGACGAAGTTGTGGAAAATTGGGAGAGTTGATGTCTTTCTCAACGAAATCTACTCCATTTTCTTGCATTCGTTGTACTGTGGTTTTGGAGTTATAGGAGTTATGGGCGCGTTCTGCCGAGTTGGTCGCGGCAGATTTCATGTGTGAACATCAACGTTCAGAAGTGCCTGAACCAAATGTAACGATCTCTTAAAGATGCGATGAGGGATCATTGCCCTGGTATTCTAAAATGTAGCACGTAGTAAAACGTTTCTTGTCTTCTATGACTAAACGTTATGGAATGGATTTAGCTAGAGGTGGGCAAAATGGCTCACTATAGCAAGCGGCTCGGAACAGTTCCGCTCATTGAAGTAAGCTAGTTCTTCAGAACCGTTCATTTGCTCTTTTCGTGGCACTTAGCTTATTCGGATCAGCGTATTGAGATTTTCGAAAAAAATGTGTATTTTTCGTCTGCTTCCATCTGCTTGCGAGTTTTAATTCCACTCTAGCTCTTTTCATGGCAGTTTCTAACGTTCCTCTGGTTTAGGAGGAAATTTAATCAGATGATGGGCCTTTTTCCCGCTCTCGCTTACTCAGTACAACTACACGGCGGGACAATATAACTCAATTCGAATCGTTTTTGACTCACTTTCGTCAAAAATTGAGTCACTCATTTATGTCCCAATCACATTGACAAGTAGACATATCTAAGACACCAACTTAAAGGCCTCTCCAAACTGGAGCGTTTTTTTTGCCACCGCCGCTGCGAAATCGCGGCGAAAAAATCGCTGCGATGAAATTACATGGCGGCTTATGGGATCGCACAAACCGACGCGATTAAAAAACGCATCGCGTCGGTTTGGGTGCTCTCATAAGCCGCCATGTAATCTCATTGCGGCGATTTTTTCGCCGCGATTTCGCTGCGGCAGTGGCAAAAAAACGCTGCAGTTTGGGGAAGCCTTAAATCAGATTGTTAAAGAGGTTTAGGATATGTCAACTTGTCAATCTCAGTCACATTTACTCATGTATGAGTGACTCAATTTTTGACGCAAGTGAGTCAAAAACGATTCAAAATTGAGTTAAATTGTCCCGCCGTGTAGCTTTGGCAGTCGATCAGTAGCTCGGGAGTCACATATCAATAAGCGCTCTCGCTCAGTTAAATAGCTCTAGCTCCTCTATCACACAAGTATACAACTCAGCTCGTGAGCTATTTTGGATAGGTGCTGCCGTTAACGCTCTCGTTCGCTTGTCATATTTCAAACAGAAATAGCTCCCGTTCACGCTCCCGGTCACATATTAGTTTCTTTGTGATGTGAGGAGAGCGGGAGAGCTACCGCTCAATCAAAAAGAGCGTTAGGTCACTCGTTCATCTTGGTGAACTAGGTCTTTAGCTCAGTTCATGAGCGCACTGCCCACCTCTACAGTAAACTAGTGGAACCTCTCATATGCATCCGTCGAACCATTCTGAACGACCGTTGTGAGAATATCACCATGAAAAGCTCACATGCGCATGTCATGTTACCAATTATTAATGCTTCTCTCCTTTCTGCAATTCTCTTCCCTATCCCATGGCCGCGAGCGATGCCATATGACACATTTTGAGTCTTGATATGCGCTACTGAAGTCAGCTCTTCAAAAGCAGAAACATCGAGACGACCCTACAGCAAAGGGAGGTTGGAGCAGTAAGTGGGGAACAGTATATAACTCTGACCAGTTTTACCAGCCAAATTTTCTAACACAAGCTTCAAAGTAAGATGATTTCAAAATCAAGGTATGAAAATCATATTAATTTCTCTAAATTTTGCATATATTTGTATAACACCATATGCTGGGATAAAGGGAGGGATCATCAAGGCACCCGATTGAAGCAATTTGGATAGGAGAGTGGGACTGCCAACTTCCTGTTGTTAACATTTCGTGAATAAAGGGCGGGCTCTTCTCCCCATCTAGTGGGACTTTTTACTAGGCGGGGGCTTTCTCTTTAGACCCAGGAGAAGATTCTCTTTAGACTCTTGTAGCTCTGGGTTACACGTAACTGTATCTGCTTACGGGCCCACAATACGTTTTTGGCCCTTCATACAGGGACACAATGAAACATTAACCACAATGCAACCTTGATCAAACCGTTTAATTAAAACAGTCCTGTGCTATAGGCCGTTGCCGTGCTACATTAGATAGTAGTTCATATCATCATCAATAGGCTAACGCCAAATCAGGTCAAAACAAAGGGGAGACCTTTTGCTGCTTGTGTTATGGAAGCATCCTTTTCTGCAAACACTCAGTACGGTAAACTTTGGCAACTCTACCTGCAATCTGTGGGCAACCACCCGGCACATCACAGCAAGACACCCAGTGATGGACCGGAAGGTTCGATGAGCTACCTCTAACTATTATAATGTATAAAATCATGGCTATAGAAATCTAAAACTAAAATCCCGTAAGCTTAACCATTAAATACGGTAAATTTCAGCATTGATCGTACCTTTAGTGTAGAAAATCGATGATTTGGAGACGCAGGAATACGACAACCTTCTGGTTAAATGTTTCTACCTCAAATGGCTTTTAGAAGATGCTCAGATCTTCGCCAATGACCTTGATGTAAAATTGCGGTCCTGGAAGCGTTCTGGAGTCCTCGTCATTGATCAAAACGCAGGCAGACGATCGTTGCAAAAGTCGGCTGCATAACTTTTTGGTTCTGGTTTTCGCCCTGGATCTTTGCTCAGCACTTTGTTTCCAAACTATTTTGTGCTTCTTATAAATCTTCAGGTTGATGCACTTCCTGAATCTTTGCACCATTCCGACGGAGATACCAGTTTTTTTTTTACCAAATCACGAAGCGACATCGATTTGTTCCGAAGGATGAGGTTGACTACCTTTCGATCTAATTTTGGGTCAGCTGGCCTGGTTTCTTTCTCTTTCTGGCAGCTCATCGAACGAGTTACGTTCCCCGAACTTGTTGATGATAGGTTTTACCCTGAATTCCGGAATGTCTCGCTGTTTTGCTCATCGAGACATTTTTCTCACGAAGCCACAGTGTCTACCACTTGAATTTTAACACTTCTTTTGATTCGCGGCATATCGAAAACGATCACTGATTACCGAAAGTTCAGGAGCTGATCATGTTTTTGACAGATGAACGCGTTGAATGCACTGGACTGAAGCGGCTGTCATCCACGAACAACAATTGTGAAGCTGAAAACTTGGTGCTGCGTGTGGTGCTTATTTGACAGCTCGGCTTTCTTGAAGGCTATAAGCAGCAAATGCAACATTCGCGGCGGAAGTTGTCGTGTTTTATCGTTAATTTGACTCGAGAGAAACATCTTCCGTATTGTACTTAGTGCAGTGGTTATCACAACGATAGTATTTTTTCATTGTGTATCAGCCAAGTAGTTTACTGTTTAATCTAAATTACTGATACTAGTAATTTGGTAGAAGAAATATTAAAAAGAAATATAATCAATTGTGAACCGAAAAGAACAATTTTGTATCACACGCAGTGGAAGTGCCATACTCTTGAGAAGTATGGCACTTTACAAATACACGTTCAAGCTGTTCCGTATAATTCTGTCGCTCGTAATGTAAAGAGGATCACGGAGCATATAAATGTAAACAAACAAAATAACCAGAAGTGTGCACGATGCTAAGAAAATACTCAAAAAAGAGTAAACTCTGCTTAACTTGCCTAGAATAGGAAAATTCCCTTAATTCCATAGAACGTCTACTGGTTACACCAAGCAAACATTTTGAAAATGATAAAGGGTCACAGAAGCTGAAATAAAATTTACCAAAGGCTGATTAAATTTTGGAAGACAATCTCATTGATATGAATAT
The DNA here is from genome assembly GCA_024533555.2 of Aedes koreicus. Taxonomy (NCBI): domain Eukaryota; kingdom Metazoa; phylum Arthropoda; class Insecta; order Diptera; family Culicidae; genus Aedes; species Aedes koreicus. The sequence goes on from JAHHFK020003366.1 coordinate 9,731, forward strand.
TGATGATCCCGAGGATTCATATCTTCTCCGAAATCATAAACGCAGATTGAGAATAGATTGTTTTCATAAGGGGAAAAAAATGCATGAGCTCCTTCTACCAAGCGATGTGATTTCTATCGGTACACTCAATTTATTCTGAAAATCTACAAGTAATGCGTGTTCAGAGCTGTCCGTTGATTATTCTGGCCTCAATACTCCGGTTGGGTTTAAGGGTACCATAAATGTGCTTTATCAGATTTATCAGTTTTGCAAACAGCTGCAAAGTAGATGATGGAACGACATCGCATAAATTTCCAACAAAAACCCATTTTCCCACATCCACATGATTTCTAGTATGTGATTTACGACAAGTGCCTCAGGCAAAGCATCTTTACACTTGGGAGCTCATCCTGTTCTAGTCCCATTTTTCCGTCCCGCCATATCTCGAACGCTAACCCGTTGAGATGACAGTTTTTACATTCATTTCCTTGCACAATGCAAATCATGAATAATATAAGTGCATCACTCTGGTCATACCAGAGCGTACGTAGCGTTTGCAATTTAGCACTGAAATTACTCAAATGTCCGTAACACGTGCAAAATCGCAAATTTGCACAAAACTTACTGCTTGCAATCAATTTTCCTAAAAGCATTGATTTGGCTGTCGAAAGTTCATTCGCAATTACAACCAATCTAGGCTGAGCACTTGCTCCGATTAAAAATCGAAACCTTTATTTGCACTCAGTAGCAACAGATTTCCTATAATCAATCCCACCAATTTCAGGCGAACAATTTCCCACGTCAATGAACAAACTACCGAAAACTTTCCTTTTCAATCTCGGCAGACAGGTACACTTTTTCCCCACGTTTGTCTAAATCCAAAGCAAACGAAAGTGTATCGAAATTACCACCATCCGCCGCGTCATTATTACAATCATGAACAACAACGGAACATTTCCAGCACCGGTAGCCGTGTAACTTGTTGGAGGTAGTTGTTCGAATTGACCCACAAAACGTTTGCTCCGACGACGACGACGACACCGACGACGCACATGTACTTATCGGGTTGCGATGGCAAGATAAAACAACATCCCTCGTTTGTGCGTTGTTTGCGTGATCGGAACTTGGTTGGGGGTGGTGTGGGGTAGACGCAGACGCCGTGTTTTATCTCGTTTCCGTGGACGTGCAGTCTAATCACCAATAGGTAGTATGATAGGTCTCACACGCATGGTGGCCCCGGCGGACACGAATGAGATATGTACCGGCGATGAAGCAGCATGAATATAATGTGCGTGGCGAGAGATTTTCCCCCGTGATCGTAGTCTTCATTATCGGTCGGTCCGTATCGGAGACATGTCCGAATGTCCCAGATTTAGTTGGTACCGCAGCAACAACAACAAGTGCTGGGTGGAAATTTACATAATTACACCCCTTTATTAGATTATTAAAGTGACACAAAATGCGATCGCCCACGAGACGAGGGGAAAATTAGGTTGGAAAAGGTGATTTGACTCCTTTCCATTTGGAAAGTCAACGGGGTTGAGCAAGTAGCTTTTGAGTTTGGTTTGGATTTTAATTATGGTATTTTCCTTTTAAATGAAATTGGTGAGAGTTGAAACGAACGCGTCTGATTAACGTACCCACCTGTTCCACATGATTGTCGATGCAATTTAAGATTCGATTTCCCGGTTTTTACCAGCCGGGAACCCGATACGATGTTTGGGATGCTGTTTTCTTCCAGGAAATTCCTGCATCTTGGCTTTTTTGGTAAATCTTATGAAACAAGTAGTTCTGCTGCACAATCTGCTTGCATCCGGAAACATAAAAAATGCAGAATGTAATCATTGAAGTAATAAAACGACAAACAATACTTCTCATTTTAACTTTATTTTGAAATGATGTTGATTGCTTCTAATAAATAATATGACCTTTATTTCGTGGCCATGGACTTTGTAAGCATTACATTTGTGTCTTGAAAATTCAAAGAATGTAAATTGAAATGCTAACCATGGCAACATTGTGCTAAGGAAGCTAGAGCTACTTCGATTACGCGTGACTTTTTCGTCTTTCTTACCCAGTCATAGAGCTTGATTATTAAATAAACAAGGCCCCTGTGTTAGTTTTCGTGCAATAGTTCGTGAATTTGTTGTGATATTGTGCTCTGGGAAGCTGTTTTGTGACAATTCGGAAGTTTATTGGGAAAGGGAAAGGAAATTGTTTTTTTTTTTTTTTTGGTTGGATGCTTCCACTATGGAAATGTATCCTTATTTTGTTATTTTTATTAAAATTTGATTTGACTTTTAAATTGATTAACAAGCTCTACATCATTAGAACCTTTGTTTTTGTTTTTGTTGATGATTGTTATGTTTAAGCATGTGAGATGGTTTACCTCTTGGGAGTGCATTGAATTTGATTTTGAAAATTGTGATAACCTACTGAGCTTCAACAACTTAACCCTAGTTAACTAGTTATCTGGTTATCGGATGGGGTTACCACTGGCTGGATTCTCTAAACCTTTCCAAGATTATAATATTTCTCTCGCCGAGGGTTTGGAGACCATCAATTTATAATCGTCAAGCAACGATGAAGCTGTTTTCCATCATTATCAAACGAAAATCGAGCTCATTCATTTCGAGCATATACCAAATGAACATCTATAGAACCACATTCGATCTGTTTTCATGCTGTTTGTTTTTGCTTGCTTCGTGTTCAGTTCATTTTTCACAGTTAAATGAAGTTACCATTGTATTGTAATGAAATAGGTGGACTGAATCGAATCACCAGGGATGCCATATATCCTAATTTAACACGGTACTGCACTATCGATTGGAAAGCTCAATGATGCATTGCTAACAATCGATTTTGTTCCTGATTTATACAATAAATATAACGTAGCGAATACCGCCTAACATGCACGATACAGCGCACTAAATGACACTGATGACTTTGTTCACATAAAATTCGAAGAACGTAGAAGAAGAGTCCTCCTATTCGATAGTATTGGTGGCTTCCATGGAAAGTTTGTATCACGAGTAATTTACGGAAGGAACCATTGTTTACGTTTGTCAGTTTTGCCTTAATGAAAAAAATCCCTAGATTTATTATTTACCACCGTTGCACAGTGGTTAAAAATTAAATTTAGTTGGAAAGATACATTTAGAGCCTACAATTTAATCTTACAAAAAAAACTTTGGTATACACAGTTGTTTCTTGTAATAAGGCCAATATTATGCTGACAACAAAAACTACCCAAGAAACAATTTAAATTCCAGCCGTATAGCATTCCTCCCGGCTTTGTTGATTCAAAACCGCTTTGTTTACCAACACCTCCTCTATGTTTCTTTAAAGCCAAAATTTGTACAAAGTGACCCACTCTATAGACTGGTGTGAAAACAATTTAATATAACCTTTATAAGACCATAAAGATTTTGAAAATGTTCTAGTGATAGATGCTATGACCACTTGAGAACCTTCATAAAACCTATTGGCTGCCATAAGAACCAGCATACGGCCAAATGGTCATGGCTGTCAAACTTAACTGTGATATCGTGGTTGGTTTTTGCTGTTCTGCTTTATTCGATTCTCTGCTCTTCTGATTCATTAAGCAGTAAATAATATCTGAGAAAAAAGGTCTGGTGTTGCGGGAATTTTTGTTTGATAGCAAAATACCCAAAACAAGATGAGTTTCTTACTGCGTATCATGCTTCAAATCATATACGCATTTAATTTTGTGGTGAATATTCGTACGATAAGAGCCGAAAAAAGATGTGCCTCGGAAATAATGCGAGTTTACAACAACAAACACAAAATTAAAACTAATATTTTCGATAAATCAATCATGAATTTCTTAAAAATAAATGGAATTCAATAAGGTTATCTAAAAAAATGCAGAAATTGGGCTCCGATCAACAGTTCATTTGCATTACATTTAAAATTTGGTGCATTTATTTTTTCATATTTCAGTTTTTTCTTATATTTAAATGTGGCGATTGGAGAAAAAATAACACACTTCTGCCATAAAGAAAAGTTATTTTCGTTATGACAACTTTAAACTATTTGGTTATTTGGTGGCTTTTCTCAATGCCAATTTGCCGTTTAATGCATTTACTGGAGACAAACTGGTTTTAAAATGCTTTTTCAACTGACCATAATAAGATAACATGAATTTTGAGTCCTAAAACGGCATTTAAAACAGCTTTTTATGAGTTCATAAAGTCGAAATAAAACCTTTGATAGGAGTAAAAGGAATTTGTGAAAACGAGGTTTTTAGATCGTTTCAAACAAGCTGTGTGGGTTCTCATAAAGTCGACTAAAATATGAAACCTATGGGCACCTCTTGGTGTCATAATAAAACCAAATTGATTTCTAGTGGCTTTGATAAAACCTTATTAAAACCTAATAAAGCAGGATGGTTCTGGCAATGTTATTGGGGTAAGGTGGTGCTTGATTTCATGAAAATGTTAAACACCAGTATTATTTGCAGAAATATAGGTGTACATTCTTTGTAAAAATCACAGTCCAGCTCATTTCAAGCATATACGTACAAAAAATTTGATAAATTGACCGATTTACATTTTCCCCTGTTTCTTTTTAAACAGGGTGTCTTTTTAAACAGTATTTTGCCATTTTTTTATTGTAATTTTCTCAGCAATGTTGCTCTAAGATAAGTTTTAGAACTTAAAAATTACACGGCTTTTGAGTTGACTTTTTTTTTTATCTTGAATAAAACTTATTTGAACTAGTTGAATTTTTAAATTATAATTATGTAAAACATTTTTATTTTTTAAGATATGAACGAAGTTTTAATCACAAACCATGCACTTTAAATAGGTGTGAGATACTCAAAGAGAAAATTAATACGATAGCTTTTATGAGAAATATGAAATTAAAATGAACATGGGGTAAAACACTCCTTTCTCTAGGAATACTCGATTGCAATTTTGAAAAATTCCTTTAATTGTGGTAAGCTACAACTGGTTCTATCAATGGATTAGGAACCAAGCGTTTAGTTAGGTTTAGTTTGCATTGTATATGTATGTAGGAAGCCACCATCCTAGCGTGGGCCTTGCCCTGCATGCGGTTCCACTTAATAGAAAGATCATGCTTTGTTACCGTTCTAAATTCAACATATCGCTGTATGAAGGGCCAAAAAGGGTTAGACAGGCCCGTAAGCAGACACACTTACGCGAAACCTGCGGGAATAAGAGAATCTCCTTTCAGCAATATAATCCTATAAAACGAATAACAAAATACGCAATTCAGTTAAGCTTTCCACTAGATGGTTTGTTTAAGAATGGCGCGTCGAATTCATTACAACTGTTAGAGTGGAATGTACAAATCATAAATGAAAGACACATCCCCTCCTAGACTCCGGTTGGCCGTCCACTCCATTGTCCAATTGCAACTTCAATGATGCCCTGATGCACCCTTCCATCCCAGTAGTGTTTTAAATCAATATGGTATTATGTTTTTATAATATAAATCAAATATAGAATATAATAAAGAAATAAGTTTATATAGAGTGCGTATGATTGTATATAGTGTACGGAAAAATGAGTAGCCTGGACTGGATAATGACTGGATAGTGATTTTTATTTAAATTACATGTTTGCAGACTGCTGGCCTACTGCCCTTGTAGAAAAACCTGCAAAAAAAAACCTGAAAATTTAGACAATGTATCGTAATCATGAGAAAAAAAAATGAATTTAAAATTATTTTACAAAACTTAGTGGTTCCATGGATGACTTGAAATAATTTTTATATAATAATATAACTTATATAATATTATAACTTAAAATTGTTCCGTTTCCTTGCATCGCAATAATCATTTGTAGACGATCTCATACGTACTACAGTGATTTTAAATAATTAAATTAATTTAAATGTAATAATATACTTTCAAATCATACCATAAAATAATAGAATGACGGAACAAAATGATAACATGAGCACGACAGTTATCGATAATAGAATGTATATCTGTAACTAAGCTGTTAATCCTCTCGTCGATAGACTTCACCTTTTTCAGTTAGCATCAATGTCAAGTAAGATTAATATATGTATCGACAATAATAATAATAATAATAAGAGAATATAATTTATTAATGTACAAAAGATATCTGACATCCAACGATCCAAGCACATCTAATGTGAACGTTATGCTGAAATAATGAAAAACAAATTGAGCCTTTTATACTTGAAATGTTGCTCCATGCTCATAAGATAAGTGATTTTAGAACGAAAAGATGATCCCAAAGCGTAGTGAATTTATAAATTTATTGTAGATGATCGCACCCCCTCACTTCGCTATTGTCAAATTGACAACATTGCCCAGGCTACGCCAACCAGCGTCTCCATGTTTCAGCTGGCAGTCTTTTGTGATCATATGACTCGTGGAGGCGTGAGGTAGGAACTTGTGAGGACCGGAGGTCGGCCGCACCCTCCTTCGAAGTTGTCAACTCACCATTTGAAGCCCAGTTAGGTTTAGTTTGCATTGTCACCCACTAAACATATATTGCTCGAGTATGGAGCAGCAATAATAAGGAACTCGGCACTTCCAATTGATATGTTTTCCTAAGCATTCGTTTCTATTATATATGATCTTCATTCGGTTCATCCTGAAATGCAAGAAATGTTGTAAAGTGTTAAAGTGTAGAGTTCTATGGTTCCACGCTTAAGCACGTTGTCGTTCGTTTTCAGCGATAGCAGCAATTCAGCAAAATCTTGATTTATGGTATCCTAAAAAGTTTGTTAAATCTACTGAAATTTTGCAAAACTAACATTTTTACATTTTAATATACTGTTGTCATGGTCACTATTTGCTGTTTGATGCTGATTTTATAACAGAAATCTGGTTTTATTTTATCTAGCCTAATATTTTTGGCTCCTGAGTTAGGAAAGCAGGGAAATTTTTTTTTTTTTGTCTGGATTATCGAGATTTTCAGCCTCGGGCTGGTTCATCTCCCGTCGTAGTCACTCAAATACCTCTTTTGGGTATTTTCGTAACTTGTCCGGGAGAGACAGGAGAGAGATTCGAACTCGTGACTTTGGCGTTAGAGGTATGGATGTTAACCACTACGCCGGGGTCGCCCCCAGGGAAAATTTAATTGAAAGAGAGTAAAAGACATATGCACATAAAAAACCAATAAGTAATGTTTAAATCATCTATTAAGTAAAATCAATAAAACAATAGTATCAAATATAATGATATTGTGAGTTATGATAAAGTAATGACAGAGATTGAACTGTAAAATCAGACACTAGCCAAATAGCACACAGCGCTGTATGAATCAGATCAGCTCAGATTTGGTAAAATGTCTATTTGAAAACCGGAAATGAAAAATACATTCAGTATTAAGGGCAAATCACAGATTCCGTTGCAGCTTATTGTATTCAATGCACTAGATACTTCTTAGTCATAAGAGGAGAAGAAAGGGTCAAAATGATTATTTGACTTATAAGACATAATAATTAAAAGTATAAGCAATTTATTACGTAAAAATTATAAAATTATTTTTATGTAAATGTTTAAATCACGAAAACACAAATAATGTTAAAAATGGTAAATATGATGATAAAGATGAATGGTTATGGTTATGAATAAACAATGTCGTATAACATAATGTATATAGTGAAGAGATATTTTAATATGAACTGGCAATAACATGTGTGCCGACGGCTGTTTTGTCGCAATTGTAGACAAACTTGCGCATCCATTATGAACCAGAAAATTTAGATAATGTACGACTTCCATGAGAAAAAAATATGAGTTTTAAATTTTGAATTATGTTACAATACAATACCTAATGACCGTAAGACTTGAAGTACATCATGCAAAAGACAGTACATCCCAAAATTCGATAACCTGAAACCAATGTATATGCAATAATCTACTATCATATCATAACAACAACAAAAGTTAATAAATGAATTTTGTTTTGTATTTTCCGTTATGTTTTTTCATGTTATTAGGATGGATCTAAGGCAAGGATGATCCCAAAGCTCGCTGCAACAACGAACCTAATGTGAATAGTGAAATTCTCAATGTGACCTCCAGGCACACGATCCGCTGTAGCAGGTGGAAAAACTACTTGATGTGATATTTTCACAATGGAACTGACTCTTAGCTTCAGGTCTTGATCAAGAATCCCTACTGAGCCCTTGCGGCACGACAAGCCGGCCAGTTCAGCGCAAGGAATTTGCTTCAATCCTAGGTTTTAGTGATAAACCTAAAATAGAAATATATGCCGAGTTCGATACTATATCACTTTCTTGTTTTCCACTACCCTGAATACAATAACGCCGATAATTTCATATTCCCAACCCTCATCAAGAAAAAATGAGATTAAAAATAGCAGTTCTTCCGAAGAAAAACACAATATCACTCTGAAAAACAGACCATGTTTAAAAGAAACAGATCGCATTTTTTTTCTAATGAATTCGGAGTAACAGACCATTCAGAATAGTAGTATTGGGAGGAGCTGTCTAGGAACGCTGAGTTCAGAGCACTTAGCTCTATGTAATTATTCATGTACATATTACAAACCCAGTGTCCGTGTGACAATTTTATCGCTGCTCACAAATTGCCAGCACGTGCCTGTTGTGGCGTGAAGCGGAATAGATTTTTAACGAAATCAAATTTCCCTTTATCTGATTGATGATCGTATCCTTTATCATTTCCGCACTAACCGTCACATGGCCTTTCAATATCCGGGTATTCATGGACATGGCATGGCCTCCCACTCCACGAAGGATACGGGAAGGTTGTGGTTTGCAACCAGCTTTACTGAAGCTTCAATAAATAATCAGTTGTATTTCGATGGCGCATGGCCGTTTCAGGACATCGCTTTGCTTTTTAAGATGTTAAAATAAATGGGCCTATAGCTTCCCGGGCATTTTTTTCTCCTTTTCCTTTATATATGGGTACTATAATAGATGTTGTCGAACTTTCTGGATATACCGGATCCTTCCACAGTTGCTTTTATGTTTTGAGTAAAAGGTTCCTATATTATATTGACAAATTGGTGATCAAGGCGTAGTGAATGACATCTACTATCTCTGTGATTTGTATTGTGTTTTGGAATTCATGCCAGTCTAGTTCTTCAATTTTCCACTTAGGAAGATATATGTTTGTGTTAAATCACACAGGCCGGCTAGCTGGTTTGAACAGCAACAAATTTCGTTGCTTGATCCTATTTATTTGGCATTGTTGATGTACGTTTTTCTCCGCTGTTAGGTATAATTAAATGTCCGTCCATTCGTAGCAATTGAAATGTATATGCAATTTCCTGATCAACAGATCATCTACCTCATTCGACTCAGAGAATCCAGAATGTGCAATGCTTATTAGGACTCGTTCAAAAAATGTCAGTACAACATATTATTTGGTTGAAAAACTAAATTGGTCTTGACGTAGAAGGAGATGTTTCGCTTATCGCCATGAGGCACCAAGAGTAGACAGTCTTGTTTGCTAGAATGAAAGATATGAAGAGAAAGTGTTGAAAGTTCCGTCAGTGTACGGTAGGTTGGAAATAGAATAGAAGTATTGAAAATTGAGCGAAAGGGCTTGGGTAATGTAGTGCTCGAACCAAGGTCCTTATCATTGCCTAACATCCCACTGCGGGTTAGATCAAGGCACGGATAAATCCACCACCTCAATAGGCAATAATAACGTGTTGGATCTCGCTCATGTACCACTGATAGCTTGTGATAGTTTCTGGCGGTAGTTTGTACACACTCGGTTTTGATGCGTACATAGGAAAGGAAACCCTCTCCTTTTGGGTTTGTTTTGATACACAACGTCTGAAAACTACTTAAATTACATTACATCATAATCGTTACTCCACGCACGGAGAATACAAACATAACAATTAGAGTATGTAAATTGGTCTTCTTGAAAAGGACGGTTCCATGGCCAGCGGTAAAAATTAACATCTCTTTTTGGTTTTCTTGGGCAGCAGGAGAGTGCTATATTCAGTCGGGATAGTAGTTTGTTCTACTTTTCTTTTCTGTACATTATGATCTTATTTGCTGTGGAAAAACTATGTTCTTCCAGTGGCCGGTTATTTCATCACTGCTGCCGTCCAAGTTGCCTTTCAGCAGGAGACGGTGCAGCCGCCACGAAACTGTGAATGCTTGACGGGTCTTTGCCCGCCGTTATACGCCATGGCTCGCCCGACCGTGGCGTGGGAGTCAAAGCAAAGTATTAAAACGATCAGCTAAGAGTTTATGTCAAAAATTGTGATAACTAAGTTTCATCCCTAGTATTTTATACTAGAGTTTGGGTACATAATTTTTAGGAAGGAGATCACGTGAATGAAGAATGAAGCCAAATTTTTAAAAGAGGACGTCAGCGTCAAACCGAAATAATTTTGCTACCAAAAAATGTCAAAGGGTAATTGAACCCTTCTTTTTGGGGAAATGCTCCTTAAACTTTGGAAAAATGCTCCTTAGATGCGTTTGCCCGGTATAATGCAATCGGAGGTATTAACCTTCTGATTAGCGCTTGCCGGGTGTTTTGACGGGTCTTCAGTTTCTTCAAGATTGTAGAGTTTTGACGGGTTTTAAGTTTCTGAATTTAAGAGTCGTCAAAACGAAATTAAGACTCTTCAAAATCAAATTGAGACTAGTCAAAATGAAATTTGAACCCGTCAAAACTACCCAGAAGATTGCGGAGCGAATACAATCTTGAAGAAACTTAAGACCCGTCAAAACAACCGGCAAGCGCTAACCAGAAGGTTAATACCTCTGATTGCATTATACCGGGCAAACGCATCTAAGGAGCATTTTTCCAAAGTTTAAGGAGCATTTCCCCAAAAAGAAGGGTGCATTTACCCTGCTGCCCTAAAAAATCCCGTTTGGCTTATAATGTGGGTAGCATTTTTGACTCATAGAGCTTTGCAATTAAATGCAAATCAGTTCAATATTACAATACTGCAAATATTTTTTGTAAATCTCTTCGATTGTTTAGTTTAAGTAAAGGATGGAACGGTCAAAATTTGGTCAACTCAAATAGGACGTATTTTCTAACCGTGCATTTAAAAAAAATTAACACCCCTCATTTTGTAGGTGTATGCGTACGGAGTGTTGACTCTATTTTTTGGGCCATTTTCTATTCTATTCTCAAAATGACGTCGAAGCAGCATATCAAAATTTTGAACGCGCATAAGCAAAATCCAAATTATTCCCACGCTGACTTGGCACAATTACATAACATTGCCAAATCAACAAAAAAAAAAAAAAGTTATAAAAGTGTTCGAAGAACGTCTGCATTTTCAAACGCAATCCCAGCTTTTCCATCAGAGATATCGGAAACAAATTGGAAGAGTCCCACACAACAGTGCAAAGAGCAAAGAAACGAGCCGGTCTGTCAACATATAAGGTTACAGTGACACCAAATCGAGATAATCACCAAAATAAAACAGCCAAAGGAACTCGCGTAAGTTGTACACGAGTTTGTTGACCAAGTTTGGTTGCGTCGTAATGGATGATGAATCATGGACCATTTTAAATCCGTCCTCATAAAGACAACCAATTTGATTTTCCTAGCCAAAGACTCTGTTTGGATTGGCAGATATCTAACACAACGTTCCAAATTCTTGTCAATTGGAAGCCAGTGATGGCTAAAAAAGTTTCAACTTTCCCTTTGTCGCATACCTTAAATCTTTTGTACAATTTTAAATACGGCTTGAACATTTAAACTGTCTATATTCTTTCAACGTGCAAATATAAAACAAACTTATGCCATGAGCAGCATGCCAAATATAAAATTTTACAAATGGAAATCACGAAATATTGAAACAAATTATTGTTACATTAATTATTACATATTGCCGCGTACTCCTACGTTACCTTTGCAAACAACCTCATTAGGCTATCCCTTGTATGTTTTTCCCCCTAATCATACATCCTGCAGAACATAACAATTTGTTCTTGGATGCACCGTTCTTGAGTAATGAATTTTTGAAATAATTTATATCCGGGCAAAGCGCAAAAATTCAATTGAAGTTTGACAGGAAACTGGCACACTTGACACCAAAAAAAAAAAACTTATGCGTGGCCAAAGTTTCATAATTCGGTCCAGTATGTTTGATAATAAATCAAAATCCTTAGCTGTCAAACCCAAATCCTAAAATTTCTTAACGCAAACTAAATGAACACCTCCGTGGTTAGCTGTTTATTGGTGCCTATGAGTACACAATCTGAGCTAGTGGTTCTGAAAGATTGAAGAGATATTTCAGATGGTTTCAGTAGAATAAGGAGGTGAAAAGTAGTAAACCAAAAAAAAAAGGGAAAAAGGAAAAAAAATTAGTAGAGTTTAAAAAGACCAAGGGAAAAACAGTATAGTTTGAGAAGCCGATTGTGGGAAGGTGGGGGTTTTTAAAAGGACTTACCTTGTGATCAAAAAGTTCCGGTAATTTTCAATTTAAAAAGGCCGCCTTTATTTTTTCGGTAAAATCTTTTTAGTGTAAGATGGCAACACTAGTTCTGATATTCTGTCAAAGTGTGAGAGCAAATTATCCATTAGTTTTGTTTTGACAACTGCTTTTGTTAGTCGAAAAATAGACGCTCGGCGATTTTTACCATGGATAAAAAATTGGAACAACGCGTTTGTGTGAAATTTTGTGTTGCAAACGGATTTTCTGCAGCGGAAACGCTCAGAATGTTGCAAAAAGCCTTTTGTTGAGGACTCTATGTCACAAAATCGTACATTTGTTTGGCACAAAGACTTTAAAGAAGGCCGTGAAAGCGTGAGTGACATGCCGCGTTCTGGACGACCATCGACCTCAACTACCGATGAAAACATCGCTTCCGTGAAGAATTTAGTTATGGAAAACCACTCAATTAGCATTCGGGAGATAGCTGCACTCCTTGATATCTCATTTGGATCGACCGAACACATTTTGACGGAAATTCTGGGCATGAAACGCATTGAAGCACGACTTGTTCCAAAAGAGCTGAATTTTTTGCAAAAACAGCATCGAGTTGAGGTCGCTAAACAGATGATTGCGAACGCAGATAGCGATCCCACATTCATGGAACGCATCATAACTGGTGATGAAACGTGGGTATATGAATTTGATATGCTCACAAGTCAACAATCGTCCGAATGGCGCGCCGAAGATGAGCCGAAACCAAAAAAATCACGACAAAGTCGCTCCAAAATTAAAGTTTTACTGACCGTTTTCTTTGATTTTCGCGGTGTCGTCCATTTGAATTCCTTCCAGAAGGTCGAACGGTTAACAAAGAGTATTATTTACAAGTTATGAGACGTTTGCGTGAGGCAATTCGAAAGAAGAGGCCAGAATTGTGGCGCAATAATTCGTGGATTTTACACCACGATAACGCTCCATCACACACCGCGCTCACTATTTGTGAATTTTTGGCCAAGAACTCCACCAATACCCATCAAACAAGCACCATATTCACCAGACCTTGCCCCGTGCGACTTCTTTCTCTTCCCAAAACTGAAAATTCCGCTCCAGAGGTAGGCGTTTTGAATCACTTGATGCGATAAAAAAGAATTCGCTGGAAGAACTGAAAGCCATAATTCATCGGCCTATAAAAAATGTATGGATGATTGGATAAAGCGCTGGCATATGTGTGGTGCCTTGTGGGTTTTGAAGGGATATAAAGTATATTAAATTGAATAATTTTTTTTTTATACGGTTTGATAGTGCGGGTGTTTTTTTGTGGGGGGGGGGCTGGTTTTCTATACAATGGTAGCAACCTGTTCTTCAAACATTCCTTTTGATAAATCTCAGCATTTACAGTTCCTTTTGTATAGAAAATTGAAGAACGCAAGCCACATGTGCAAATAGCTTGCCAAATGAGCACCTTCTGACCGTATTTCTCCATCGCAACAGTCGTGTCTGCGGTTGGCACACGTTCCCCAACAGATTTAGTATAAGACTGAGGCGACGGTATCGTTCTTGAATCTTCTTTAACGTATCGAGTTTCTTCATCGATCAACATGCACTGGTCGACATAATCCAAAATGAAGCTGTACAGCTTTCGAGCCCTGGTTTTGGCACGAGACTTTTGTTCCGGATTTTTGTTTGGGCACTTTCTGCTTTTGTACGTCTTCAAGTCATTCCCACGCTGGATTCGTTGAATCATTCCGATGCTGGTCCTGAACTTCTTGGCTAGATCGCGAGTAGAGTCAGATTTGTTCCGTTGAACTCTAATCCGCAATTTTTTGGTCCAAATCGGGGTTGCTAGATCTGTGTATTTCTGGCACACCTCTTGGTAACAACCTCCGAGGGAGCACTCCTCACCAAACTTCTTTTTCGATGATGCGTTTTACACTTGCCGGGTGAACATTTACTTTTTTCGCAATCTGGTTGTAAGTAACACCCTTTTCGGTGCACCAAGTGTGCAGAATTTTCTTTTTTAGTCTCAAATTCAATTCGTGACATTTTGCATACAACCCTATCAGCGGAAATGATGAATCGAGTAAGGGCTTTGGGTTTCACATGTAAACACAGCACATGGCGCTTACACGCTACACACACATACACGTAATTTACGCGCAATAACGCGACGAATGAATATAACCACTTTTCGAAACAACTCCTAGCGAAAAAAGAAAGAAAAAAGAGAAGAAAATAAAAGAAAGAAGGGGAGGAGGGAGGGGGGGGGGGGAGAATCAATCACCAAAAAATAATCGGAACCAATCGGACGGAAAATGGAAAACCTATTTTTGTACCGTTTATCGCTGGGGAATCGTTTGCCAAATCAGATGCATCGTTTCGTTGCTGACCGATACCGATGATGTTTGCTGCCGCTTCCGTCTGTCGAATCAAAGCAGTGCAAATCAAACATCTGCACACACCACACAATCTCGGATTTGGATATGCTCTATTCCCGAGCTTCGGATATTGTCCAAATTGAGGTAGAGTTTGTGGTGGTGCTTATGTATGTGGGAGAGAGTGTGAAAGAAAGCAGCGAAAAACCGCCGGATGTTGAGGTGGAACTGTGAAACACCACAATGGTCGACTGTTTAATTGACTACGCACTACACGAGATAAGTAGGTCTCCAAACAAAATTTTCCCAAATCTGAATAACAGTGGGGGGCGTTGCTCCCATCGGATGGTGATGATTTCACTCCCGGTCACTGAAGCCTAAGACGATTTTCCATCGCAGTCAAAATCCGATGCCTGCACACGACCAGCCTGCGTGATTCCCGTTTGATGCCGATAACCTGCCCACGATACTTTTCTTCACCATCGTCGATGCTGTTGTTGATGGATGATATTGCGGCAGGCAAAATGTAGAAATTTTTCCGGCAAACAAACACTTACCACATCATCATAATCGACAACAATGTGTCCCTCGTCCATGCCGGACGTTCTCGCTCGCAGGTCCTATGTTTGGTCACGCTTACCGTAATAAGCATAATAACGATAATGGGAGGTAAACAAACAAAAGAGTACAGCTAAACTTTGGGGGAAGTGTTTCAGTTGATTGCATGCTGCCCATGGAAGTCGTCACGAGTTTGACTTACAGGGTATGAAACTTTTACATTTGATGTGATTTCATTTGTAAAAAAAAAAAAAAAAATGACACGTTCGTTCTAGTGGTTCTGGTAACAAATTCGGTCGGTGCAGTCGGGATTTTCTGAGGCGAAAAATCTCTGATCTCGGTTCATGAATTGATGCGTTCGACATGTTGGGTTGTTCTCCCTGGCGTGACGAATCAGCCTCTCAGCTGAAAGTCACGTTAATACGAAATCAAATTTAAAAAATCCTTTACTCCAGATTAGAGGTCCGTGGTGGCTAAATGTACTTTCAGCCATTCTTTGCAACTAGTTGTTTCAGAAAACTTCTCAAAGATGATAAGGTGAAGTAGAAGAATAGACGACGACCTTTTATCATTTTGAATACAAAAGAAGCCTTGATCTGAAAGCTGGATTTTTACGAAATTTGAACTCACTTCCATGGCTATCCCCATTTGAGGATTGAGGAATGTTTATAATACAGTTTTAAAATCAGAGCGATACAATAGTTTTGTTCAAAGCTCTATTAAAAAAGCAGATTTATTTGTTTTAATGATACAGTCTCATTCGAATCAACTTTCACGGAGCAAAGTATTCATTTTCAGAAAACATTAGTGATCTGAAAAATAAAGTTCTGAGGGTAGGAATCCCGAAGTTGTTTCGGGAGTAGTGAGAGTAGCAATTTCGAGGATAAGAAGAGAGAACGGGAGCTAAGAATAATTTATAAAAAACATGTTAATTGAATTCAAAATCATCTTCACATTTGACATAACACTTACAGTTTCTTCATTGATCACGCATTTAACGGTCAATTGAAATGATTCTTAGTTGGTAGTATCGCCACTGGTGGTGCGTATAATCGATTCCCTAAAAGTTTGTCGTAGGCATACTACCACCATCTGTTCAGTTTTATCACCCATCACAGTGTGCTCAACAGATGGCCCTAGTGTTTTAGTGACAAAGGTTTGTAGTGGAAAATGATCAATGTGTTATGTCTGTTTGTCTGTGATTTAAATGTTAATCAATTATTCATTATATTGAAACATAATAAAAAATATAAATACAAACAATGTCATAAAAAAATCACGTTGTAACGCATTTAGATGGTAATTGTTGATGCCACTGATCGAAGATTATGCAGAAAAGAAAACAAAACTACCAATTTTAAAATACGTTTTTCTCCTGAAGGGGACAAAAAGAGATCAGCAATTTTGCATTGATTTTGAGATAAAAGTTCGAACTTTAAGTCTACGTGTTCCGTTTTTGCAAATATTTGCTAATAAGGGAGTCAGATATCTTGAAAAAAAGTATTGTTTTACACTTCAATCTCTATTACTATTTTGAAACAATAGCTAGCAATAATTTTGTACCTTCAAAATGTGCGTCATTTTTTGCCCAAAAAGTCATCCATACAAATTTTTCAAATTTAAATTGAAATAAAAAATTTAGAGCAAAAAACCTATTTTTGAAGACCCACCTTAAGGAAAGTCAAAAAAAAAAAATTTTTTTAAACGATAGGTAGATGATATAGAGGTTATGTTTATCCAGCAAAATTTCTTCAAATTAAATTATCTAAAATTTTTCAGGAACAAAATTTCCTCTGAATCATAGGAGCAAGAAGTGGGAATTTTTATTACGAGCATAAAAGGACCACCCTAGTCACCACTCAAACCAAAAGATAGATCTCATTTTTAAGATTAAATCCTTCGAAGACATCATATGTCTAAAGTAGTTTTCGAGTTATTGATTTTTATCATGAAATTTGGCCATTCGTACCATAGTGGAATGGTCCATGCAAAGCCTATGATCAAGTTTCAGGTCTGATGGCTTTGCTGGTGGTGTAAAACCCTGACCTGAAAATAATGTTATAGCATTATGATTATCATGAGCAGGAATAGCTATGATTGTAGTTATCTTAGACTTATTAAAGTATTTTATTTTATTTTGTTTAATTCTTCTGACCGTAGTCTACATGGATGTTTATGAAAACTATTGTAGACTAGATTGTAGCAGCCTACACGCAGTTTTTCTATTATAAGAATATCTTGAAGATTCTCCAAAGTCGAAGAGGTCGTCGCCAAAAGAACAGGTACGAACACATGATGTCAGTGGCTCGTCAAAATCGTAAGAAGTCCAATGAAATCTGGTCTGCAGTAGAGATGACGATCCCACTCGGAAGACAATGCGAGACAAAATTGTTGGTGCGTCGATTTCACCGTTCATTAAAGGGTGATACGGTCAAAATTTGGTCAAGGGAAAACGCGTGTAAATCGGTGAAATCGTTTATTTAAAAAATCAAATTAAATTTCTTTTTCAAGTTCAATTAGTATAAAATTCAGGAAAAATATTCAGTTAGGCTTCCGCTTTTCCAAATCCGAATTGCCGGGCCTTACGCATGACCCCTGCCATCAGATTTTGTACAGCCACCTTGTCCACCTTCTTTGCCGCAGAAAGCCAGTTTGCCTTGAACTGCTGCTCGTCCTTAGCAGTTTTTTTTGGTCTTCTTTAGGTTCCGCTTGACAATAGCCCAGTATTTCTCAATTGGGCGGAGCTCTGGCGTGTTGGGAGGGTTCTTGTCCTTGGGAACCACCTGCACGTTGTTGGCGGCGTACCACTCCATGGCCTTTTTACCGTAATGGCAAGATGCCAAATCCGGCCAAAACAGTACGGAACAACCGTGTTTCTTCAGGAAAGGCAGCAGACGTTTATTCAAACACTCTTTCACGTAAATTTCTTGGTTGACAGTCCCGGAAGCTATGAAAATGCTGCTTTTCAAGCCACAGGTACAGATGGCTTGCCAAACCAGATATTTCTTTGCGAACTTTGACAGTTTCGTGTGCTTGAAAATATCTGCTACCTTTCCCCTTCCTTTTGCCGTATAAAACTCGTGTCCCGGAAGCTGCTTGTAGTCGGCTTTGACGTAGGTTTCGTCGTCCATTACCACGCAGTCAAACTTCGTCAGCATCGTCGTGTACAGCCTCCGGGATCGCGCTTTGGCCGTCGTATTTTGTTTATCATCGCGATTTGGAGTCACTACCTTCTTGTAAGTCGATAGTCCGGCTCGTTTTTTGGCTCGATGCACGGTTGTAGACGATACACCCAGCTTATTTGCGGCATCTCGGAGAGATAGGTTAGGGTTTCGCTTGAAACTACCGGCAACTCTCTTTGTCGTCTCAGCGGCTTCCGGTTTTCGATTTCCCCCCGATCCAGACTTCCTGGCTGTCGACAAACGTTCCCCAAACACTTTAATTACATTTGTAACGGTTGATTTGGCAATTTTTAGCGATTTTGCCAACTTTGCGTGCGAGTAGCTCGGATTTTCGCGATGCGCGAGCAAAATTTTGATACGCTGCTCTTCTTGCTTGGACGGCATTTTGACAACTGAAGAGTGAATTCCAAAATCAAAATAGGAGCAACATTCTACACACACACACCTTCAAAATGAGGGGTGTTCAGGTTTTTTAAATGCAAAATAGAAAGAAATACGTCAAGTTGATATTGACCAAATTTTGACCGTATCGCCCTTTATCTTTGTGATAAGGGTAGCTTGCTGAATATTTCGGCGACGGTGCAGCAGCCGGTGTGGTTGGGGGAGGGGAGAGAGTGGGGAGGTACGGGGGGGGTTGGGTGGTGGTGGTGGATTTTTTTTAGGCGGGGGGGAGGGGGGGGAATACCCAACTTTTCAAGAATCGGTCGCACACGTGCGCGGCAGAGTGCTTTGAGGCAGTGAAGGTCGGTGAAATCACGGAAGATTTTAGTGATGAATCCCAATTGCCGTGAAGCTTTCTTGATGATGGTGCCAATGTGTAGGTTAAATGTGAATTTTTCGTCCAGTATCACTCCCAAATCACTGACCTGATCAACACGCTAGAGGACATGGAATTTGGTAGTTGAAAGTGATAGGAGTCATTCATCGGTGGAACGTGATAGCAACACATTTAGTAATGCTTATCACGAGTTTCTTCATCTTACACCAGATGGCAAATATGTCTAGCTCAGTCCTCAGTAGACCTCACCACCAGATAGATTCTCAAATCATCTGCGTATATAAACAGCGCAAAAAGCAAGAGCCCCAGGTTACTGCCATGTGGTTCGCCTGAATTACTATTGAACGTACTGGAAACAGCTGAGTCAAGCTTTACGCTCAAAACACGGCCTGTCAAGTATCTTTCCAGGTATAACACAAGTCACTCTGGTGCACCTAGACGGGATAGTCTGCACAGAAGTATTCTGAGATCAATGACGTCAAAAGCGGCCTTCAAGTCCGTATATCACTTCATTTTTAGCTTCAATCTGCGTAATACAGGTACTGACCAAGTGACAATTTTAGTCCCAAATAACATTGCCAAAACCATCCTGCTTTATTAAGCTTTATTAAGGTTTTATGAAAGCCGCTAGAAATCAATTTGGTTTTATTATGGCACCAAGAGGTGCCAATAGAAAACATATTTTAGTCAGGTTTATGAGAACCTACACAGCTTGTTTACAGCGATCTTAAAGCCTTGTTTCTCATATTCCTTTTACTCCTCTCAAAGGTTTTATTTCGAATTTATGAACTCGTAAAATGCTGTATTGAAATGCCGTTTTAGGACTCAATGATATTATCTTCTTATGGTCAGTTGAAAAAGCATTTTAAAACCATTATGCCTCCAGTAAATGCATTATACGGCAAATTGGCATTGAAGAAAGTCATCATAAGACCAAATAGTTTTATAATAGTCATTGCGAAGAAAAATTGGCTTTATGGCAAAACTGTGATTTTTTTCTAGTCGCCATATTGAAATGTAAGAATTAATTGAAATGTGGAAAAATAAATGCATAAAATTTTCAATGGTATGCAAATAAACTGTAGATCGGAAACTTATTTTGCCATTCTTTTAGATAATCTCATCCAGTTCCAAGCACTTTTCAGGAAATTCATGATTTATTTGTCGAATATATTTGTTTAAATTTGATTTATGTTGTTGTAAATTCGCATAATTTCCGAGGTGCATTAATTTTTTGCTCTTACCGTGCCAATATTCACCTTAAACATAATTGCGCATTTAATTTAGAGCATAATACGCTGTAGAAAACACAATTTTTTTTTGGATATTTTGCTATCAAACCAAATTTTCTACAACACTAGACCTTTTTTTGACTGCTAAATGAATCAGAAGAGCAGAGAATCGAACAAAGCAGAAAACAATAACCAACCACGATATAACAGTTAAGTTTGACAGCCGTGGCCATTTGGCCGTATGCTGATTTTCATGGCAGCCAATAGGTTTTATGAAGGTTCTCAAGTGGTCATAACATCTATCACTAGAACATTTTAAAAATCTTTATGTTCTTATAAAGGTTTTATTAACTTGTTTTCACAACCGTCTATAGAGTGGGCCATTTTGTACAAATTTTGGCTTTAAAGCAGCATAGAGGAGGTGTTGGTAGACAAAACAGTTTTGAATGTAGTTTTATCAACAAAGCCGGAGGAGTGCTATACGGCTGGAATAAAACTAAAATTGTTACTTGGGATAGCACCCCAAGCAACACAAACCTATCATAATTGGTAGCAGCAACTTGTCTGTTACTTATTTGAGTCACATTGAAGTTAATTTGACTGATTTGCATCAATTGTGCTTCTAGGGAATCCTCCTGGACTTGTTGATAAAACTACATTCAAATCTGTTTTGTCCACCTACACCTCCTCTATGCTTCTTTAAGGTCGAAATGTGTACGAAGTGGCATACTCTAGAGACGATTGTGAAAACAAGTTAATAAAACCTATATAAAACCACAAAGATTTTGGACCTGATCTAGTAAAAGATGTGGTGACCACTTGAGAACCTTCCTAAAACCTATTGGCTGACATGAAAACTTGCATACGGACAAATGACCACAGCTGTCACACTTCACTGTGATATCGGGGTTGGTTTTTGTTGATCTGCTTCGTTCGATTCTCTGCTCATCTGATTCATTTAGCAGTAAATAATATCTTAGAAAAAAGTTCTTATGTTGCGAGAAATTTTGTTTGACAAAAAAAAAATTGAGCTTTCACAGCGTCACAGCTCTAAATCATGTGCGCGTTTAATTTTATGGAAAATATTTGCACGATAAGTGCCGAAAATTAATGCGCCTCGGAAATTATGCTAGTTGATAACAACAAACACAAAATTGAAACAAATATATTCGATAAATAAATAATAAATTTCCTGAAAATTGATGGAACATCTAAAATAATGCCGAAATTGGTTTTCGATCTGTAGTTCCTTTACATAACATATAAAATTTGGTGCATTTAGTTTTCCACATTATAATTATTTCTTATATTTCAATATGTTGTTTGGAAAAAATCACTGTTTTGCCAAAAATCCAATTTATCT
>JAHHFK020003367.1:0-191459 GCA_024533555.2 Aedes koreicus
TTTATAGCGCCAATCGTAAACTTCAAGCTCCTTGTTCCGTATATGTCGCTGAATTAGCGGCATTACACTTAACGCTAGAAATGGTTGCCTCATTAACCGATCAGTACTTCATTTTCACGGATAGTCTCAGTTCTATAGAGGCTATTCGCTCATTGAGGCCGGTAAAGCACTCCTCGTATTTTCTCATGAAAATACAGGAGCTTCTAAGTACTTTATCTTCGTGTTATTTTATCATCACCTTTGTATGGGTCCCGTCTCGTCCCGTTCAATTCCGGGCAATGAGAAAGTGGACTCGCTTGCAAAGGTGGGCGATATTTATGATCGACAAATCGCCTTCAACGAATTTTTCCTATTTTTCGTCAACAGTCACTCGTCAGCTGACAGTATAAATTGAGTAAAGGGATTTGGGGTGATGGCAACATTCTATCATCCCAAAGGTGTCGAAGAAATTTTGGTTTAGGGGGATGGATGTGCGTCGAGACTTCATTCGTGTCATGTCTCGCCTCATGTCCAATCATTATTCTTTGAACGCTCATTTATACCAGGTTGGGCTGAGCGACAGCAATCTCTGTGCGTGTGGACAAGGCTATCAGGACGCAGATCACGTTATTTGGTCTTGTGCTGAACATCGTGGAGTCAGATCGGAGCTTTATGATTCCCTTCGGGCTCGAGGTAGACAACCCAATGTGCCAATTCGAGATATTTTGGCTGCGCGTGATTTGGAGTACATGAAATTCATTTATGTGTTTTTAACTAACATTCGCCTTAGATTGTAGTTAGTTTAACCTGTATGTTTACTATAAGTTTTTTTTATCGGTGTATGTGTGTGTTTTTTTTTCTTTTCCAAAAAATGTTCAAGTCAAAAGAAAACCATAAATTGTAAAGTTATAAGTGTACAGACAATTTAGAATTTAAAATTAATGTGTTATGTAAACCCTACTTTAAATTCCCATCCGTAATTTGTAATTCCTATTAACCTCGAGACGGCCGCGAGTAATCGGTTCTATCCCCCTAACTTTAGTTTTAAGATAAATGATGTATAAAAATATGAAAACTAGGCTCTGTAAAGTTGATTCGATTGAGCTTGTCAAATAAATGATTTATAAAAAAAACTGCATTTGTTATAATTAGATAAATCTGTTTGAGCTAAGACCAGCATCGAAAACATGTCAGATTGTTTGTCATATGTTAAGACAGATCTGTCGACACAGAAAATACTAGTGGAGACACCGGATTAAACAAAGCATCAAGTTTGTCGTCGAAGTCGCTTTGTCTAACATTACAGTGAGAGGAAGATATCAGAAATGGCATTTCGTCTTGCCACACTTGCACGGAATCGCACTCATACAATGTTGTGAGTTTATCTACGGATTTCGATGCTGAAGAAATAATTTTTATGATCGGAAAGCGATCCGCTTGCTTTTAATAAGTTTCTGCAACTGGGAACCTAATTCCATTGCTCTGAAAGTTTCTGAGGCTAATGCTCGTATCTGAAGGTAAGTTTCTATACCTCAGAAGTAAACAAATTAACGTTAACGAGGGATCGGGATGATTATCAAGATTTTCAGTCTGGGGCTTGTTCATCTCCCGCACTGGATTCTATTCAAAGCCATTACATTGTGTGGCCTCAAGTAACTATACACCCCTTCGTTGTTTGCCAAAATGATGGGTCTTTGAAATCCTAAACTTCAACGTAATTCTAGATATCAAAAACACAATACATTATCACAATGTGCTTTTCAAAAAATAAGAAGAGTTAGTTATCAAATTTTCAGATAAATATCCAGAATTCGAAAAACTAGTTTTTCTTTCAATAGTCATGGAGAAAATTGTAAAAACAAGTCTAGTTTTAAATATATGTGCGCACTCGAAAAAGATTTTAAAATAAAAGTAGAATGGCACTTATTTCAGAGTCACACGGGAAAGGACAATGCGATAGTATTGATGATAATATAAAACGAATGGCTAAAGATGCAAGTTTTGGAAAGTCTTCTGAAATAGACTATTAGAAATAGAACTATTTTATGATTGGGCGACATCTCAAGAAGTAAAGCAACTATTTAAAAACTACTGGGAATCTATACATGCAGAATACACAGAGCTGAAATATTGTTACAGGAAAGATTTATTGATCTTGTTCCAATTCTTGGAACCAAACAAATATCGTGCATTTATTCCAAAAAGCAAACAAAACATCTATGCTAGTGAATACTTTGAATCTAGAATGCGTGATGGTCAGTTAGTTTTTTGGGCATTATTCGGAAAAGAAACATAAAGACTATCGTGAAAATTTCAGCCAATTAATCTAAGGAATGAGTCAAAAAGAAAATATTTTTCAATTTGGGATTAGGATTAGGATTAGGTACATAGTTTTTGCGGCTTTTCCTTGCATTTTTCCTCCACCGTAGGATTTTTTTTCAGATTATGTTTTTTTCGTATTCGTGAAAAAATATCATCCAACTATGGTCCAATCTGCAATGAAATTATGAATTTTTGAAATAAGTGATGTCCGGATAAATCAGAAAACATCAAATGGGATTTCCTGGAAAACTGCCTACCATGATTTTTTTTAAATTTTTGTTGTCATTCATATATCCATAATCTCTATGCGTGGACAAAGTTTCAGGAACATTTGACACACTTCGGTCCAAACCTGTATGATATTAAAAGAAATCACCATATCTGATTCGGAAGGCAACGATCATCAGCGGATCGAATATTTCACGTTCCTCCGCCTAGGATGTGAGCAGCAAAGTCAAGTATATCTCCCACAACCAAGTTCCCGAAGAAGGTTCTACTATGTCTGACCATCCGTGAAAATAGGATGTCGAAGCCAATTTCCTTTATTGCAGGGACTTGCTGTGAATAGGGAGATTTACAGCATCAGATGCCTACCGGAAATGGCTGCCTTCATCTGGAAGCACGATACTGAAAAGTATGTAGTGTTTTGGCCGGACCAATACGTCAAAAGGTGGTTGGACACGATGGATCGCCTGAACATCATTGTGGA
Organism: Aedes koreicus; assembly: GCA_024533555.2. NCBI lineage: Eukaryota > Metazoa > Arthropoda > Insecta > Diptera > Culicidae > Aedes > Aedes koreicus. Next base: position 3,011 of record JAHHFK020003367.1, read on the forward strand.
ACCGGATAATATGATCCATCCGAACGTTCCCTAGCCGCGACTAATTGTGAATTTCTGGGCCAAACTCATACGCAGGACCTACTCCAATGATTTTGTGGCCAAATTAGAGAAGCAGCGGATCGAAATAGCGGAAAAGGAGCTGAAGTATATCCCATCATTGTCCTTTTCTACGGCTATGGCTAAGATTCTGACAAACTGGCGTTAGGCCGCTGATGAATAAATGTAAGATTAATAATAAAACATGTTTTGTGGTTTTTTTTTATCGTAGTTTTTTTTCCAGGTCCTTCCGAAAACTGCCTCTTTTTGGAAGGAGGCTTTGATAGCCCTTCTTCTTACTCAGGAAGATGGCAAGTGTACTTCACATTCATGGTTAGAGATTTTGGTTTGTATGTATTGTTGCGTGATTGGTCATCATCAAAATCACGCGCTTTTGTATTTCACCCATTACTACAAAACCTGTACCCAGCTCGCGTGTATTGCCGCATGTCTAGTAGATGGTATTATCATCCCTATACGTATGGATCGTCGATCTTTTCCAGCAAACCTCCTGCTACGCTACAATTTCAAACTTGTGGACCCTGAGTAAGTTGGAAAGAATGCGAGTACCTTCAGAAAAAAATAGAGTTCCCAGTTCAAGGAACAGCATATCTTCTTAACGATAACTATGGTCTACAAAAAAAAAGAAGAATATTAACAAGCGCGTAAAATTTCCCCTTGTTTAATTTCAAGCCAATGGAGGCGTAAACAACGAAATTGTTTGCAATCTTTCATGCGCCATACAACAATGTTTGCATTCTTTCATACAACAGGCCAACATTTACATGAAATATCCCATTATTTTCTGTCAAATCTAGCATTCCCTTTTTATCTGTGTACTGTATCATTGAACTTGCCGCACATTTATGCAAACATAATACTAGTAGCGCATATTAATGCAAACATAGTACTGTGATCGATATGTAACTTTCGGGAACGTATTTATTTTCTGCAGGCGTAAAACAAATATCAAAAATAATGGGAAAATAAAATGCGTTATTCTATAGAAATTTTGGAATTGATGAAGCATTTAATGTTATTCTAATAAAATCAATTCTGCCCGAAAGCTTCAATCCAGTTGGGTATTTTAGGTGGATTGCTAAACATTTCCAATTAATAAAATCCCCAGGATATCACCATCGCCAAATGGGTACTCATTAGTCAAAAAATCTTGAAGTTATATAAACCAGTAGCTGTTTCCTCTTGAAAACGAGTTACGTAGGTATCATAATGATATCAACGGAGGAGTTGGTGAAATGTACTGCATTCTTCTGCATCCTTCAATACCTGTGAATAATTTCTCGGGGGCTTTTTTTAATCTCTTAGTGATGAAAATCAAGATTTATTGACGAGAAACAAAGCATCTGAATTTCATGGTATCGTGTTCAAATTAACCATGCTAAGGATTTTTTTAATGGTAATTTTCGACCTTGGAAGCGAAGTAGGTAAATGATGTGTGCATTGTACACTTGTTCGTTGATTATTTGGCCAGATTGTATCAAAGTTACCGCTATAAGGGAAAGCTAAACACCTACAACTTGCAGCTTGAAGTGCATACTTATCCACCATTGTGCCTTCTGCTTGTTTATTTGCAGAACGAAGAGAAAGGATTTACGGAGGTCGCACATTGCCACCGCTCGTGTTGCTTTATGGTTGGTCTGAAAAATGTTGGTCAGGATCGGCAATCATTACGGAGTCATAAATAGTAAATTTGAATAAATAAATAAATAAATTATCTATCGTATATCTGTTTGAAGTTAACCACTCACTGCACTCATCGGCTGGCGCGTAAAGTCGGGTTGACTGAATTCAGTATACTCCAGAGGGAACGCTCGCAGTAATAAACGACCGAGTTTACAGCTCTTCCTTTGCCAGTGCTACTCGTTGCTTCTGCTGCTTGAAACACAGCTGGCCAGTAGGTTGTCTGGAACTTGCTGTACTTATAATCTTCTGCGCGCGCTGCTAACGACGGACGGCAAAACTGTGTGCATAATATAATGGAGTGCAAAAGAAAAACGAAGCTCAAATGAAATATGGTCACGATGCTACAGTACTATCATTATTACTTTTATCTTTCCACCATTTACTGAATAAGCCGATGGAGAGCGTCTATTTAGTATTGATATTTGTTTATTAAACATTTCCAATAGTAAGATGTTTGTGCAACGCCTAACTTGGCATCAGTTTTTGTTGAAAAGCAGAAATAAACATTTCATTCGCTTTCCACTGACAGCAGTCAATTTTTATTTTATTTTACTGACATATTTTAATTTCAGAATGAGCATTATTGTAGTTGCACTTGAAATTTGTGAATATTACTTCTTATTTATATTACACTCTCCTCGCTAGCGAATGTTTCGCTGGCCTTGAGGGTGCTCTTGATGCATTTTCACAGATTTTAATTGAGTGTTTTTTCAACAAATTATTTGTGAATTTCAATGCTACTCGACTTTGCTTTAACATTATTTTCAAAAGTAGTGTTGTTTAAATATAAACGGATGTATTTCGCACAGATATATTTATGTTCTTCATCATTCTAGGTGGAATTAACTTCACAGCCAAGCATTTTGTACCAATAATTTTCAAAAATTGATACTGTCACTACTGTACAAACTTACCTCACTGTTAACACTGTTAAGAAGTATTATTTTAATATGCTTCACAAGCTGATTTTGATTTTCATCTGACATTACCTAGAACGAACTTCCTTTTTGCTGGCATACTGACATTCCCCAAATTGGTTTTTACCAGCCGTCGCTAGCAATTTGAACTAAGTTTGTAGCATAGTTTTGGGTTTAATTGATCATTTTTCTGGAATCATAACTTTTATTTTCAGAATAACGAATTGTGTTAGCTTATTGCTATGGTATTCAGCCTAGAGTCTCACCGAACCATATACCAGAATTGAGCATGAAAACTTAATCAGGTATACTAAATTGAATTATATCAAGAAAGTTGAGTTTAAATTTGTATATTCTCGAGTGAAATGAATCATTCTCTCTAATAATGTACGCATGTACTTGAACATGTTTTGCGTACTAAATATAAGGTCTATGAGCTCGACGTTTGAAAAAAAAGATAGCTCAACAATTGCATCTTGGGGAAATGCTGGCATTGGGCATTATGACTATTATTGGAAACCGATTTACAAATTTAAAATTCTATACATTCTTCCTTCAGAGACCTTCACGGATTACATTCTCATAGAAACTTGATTATTTAGCTTTATTTTAATTACCTTTCTAATAGTGAGCCATTCCATTAAGCAATATTATTCTTCAAATAAACTACATGCACTTGAAAATGCTACTGTTTTTGTTGCCTATAATAAAAGGGGCTGTCGATAATAGTTACACCCCCTTAAGATATGTTTAGCGCCTCATAACAACATTTTCAAGCCGTTCTGGATAATTCTTTTGATTATAATAGATACGCAGCACGAAGCAATATGTAAACTGAAACGTGAAATGCATGCATGACACTGCGAAAACACTCATAAACGGCTGAACTCTGATTAGCTTATCAAAAATAAATAAATCCCCTTTATACCAATCAGTTAATTTTCTGTCAACTTTTAAAAAACGCCTAGATGTATGTGTGCCCTAATAGCACGAATTATCCAATTGATGAATTCAAAGTTTGTAAGTGTATATACATTTTTGCATGGATCTTAATTCAATAAATTGACCTTTCTCGACAGACCAAACTCTCACTTTTTATATTTTCTTTTCAAGGCAGTGAACCTCTTATAATTTTTTTCTATGCACTCCGCATTTTGTTACAAATGTTTGGAAGCTTCAATTTTTCCACATTTTATGGTGAATTTAATTATGTGGAACAAATATCAGGCGTTTTGGCAACTCTATAAAGTGGTAAAATTATTTACACCACGAAATCCAACACTTTTTCTGGCAACACTGCGGTACTTTGTTTATATACGCAAAGAAACGTCAAAAAAAGGATACTATTTCGAGCTTCCGTCTTCTTGTCAGTACAGCTGAAATTTTTTACATATCTATGCCAGTACTTTCGAAGGCGTGGCTTTGTTACGCAAAGATTAACACCTTGTTACGAGACTTTCCGGTGGAGTGACTGAGTAAGAAAACTACCGCTAGGTTTCACGCGAGCACTGACATCTGCTCATGGGATTTCTTCATAGGAGTGAAGAACTAATAAGTTATCGTGAAACCCACCACAGAAGAGAAACGTCAGATTGGGGAAGAGTGAAGAAATGGGTATTCACCACAATAAACATAGTCGACGCATATGGGGTGAAATGGTCATATAACAGTTTTTTTAAAATTATTTTTGAATAATTACAGGCTTAAAAAACATAGGTCCCATAGAAAAGAAAACTCTACAGAAAGGTATCCAGGTATAAGTCAATAATAAAAATCCCCAAGAAACGTCTTCTGTATTTAAGTTAGTCAATATCATCCCATTGATCAATATCACCTAAAATCACGGTAACTATAAAGGAACATATTTTATTTGCAGTGACATCCATCCGATTGGATATGAATTTGTTCACAACTTTATATATTTCGCGTGGAGCTATCCAAAAATGACCACACTTCGAAAATTTTTAATCATTGTTGATTATAGAAGAAAATATAATTTGAATTATATTAAAGTTTCAAAAATCGCCTTTTTTTCAGCTCATAAGATAATCACTATAGCCAATGGCAAAGTTTTAATCGAGAGTTTCATTTTATTTTTTCAAAATTTTTCAATGTGTGCAGTTTTTGTTTATAATGATATTGTGTACATATTGTTATTATATGTTTATAATGATTTTATCATACTAATCGAGACTCGAAAACCATAGCGTAACGCATAACACTTTTTGTTGCGCATGAAATATCCTTAATAACTAGTGTATCCCCCAAAAAATATGGCATACATTATTAAATGGTTTGTGAAAACTACGTATACAGCATTATTAATAAGATGAATTCGCCTCGGCTTTTTTTGCACTGATATTTAAACTTGGTCAATACCGAGTGAAAAAGGGAAATACTCATGTTTGTGCGTCAATTTTGACGCCAGCCACTGAATGAAAACAGTTCAAATTTTGTCCACATAGTTTCCTATCTTTTTTGCGGCTGTGGTGAAACTTTTATTATGGTACTTAATTTTTTCACAAAAATACTGATTTTTGAAATTGGTATGTCTAAAAACGACTTTTTTCACATAGTTATGTTATCATATGGCACATATGGCAAATATATTGGTTATAGTGTTGTCAGCCAAAAATATTGATGATTGACAAAGTATCAGAAGGTTGAACATGACGTTTTTAGGAAGCTAAATTTTGCTCGGCTATTATTTTTTGCTACTGCGTGTACTCAGAAGGTGACTGGACTCTAACCCCCAACCCTCCAGGAAGTTGAGGAGGCATTTGGGCGGTTTAAAAACAACAAAGCTGTGTTGACCATCGCCCAAGTGAGCTGTTAAATTTTTTTGGTGAAACACTGGCAAGTACGCCGGGCACTGGATAATTACAAAGATTTAGGAGGAAAAGTACTATATTTACTGGAGGTGTGGATCGTGTGTCCTATCTATAATAAGGGTGACAAGCTGGATTGCTTCAACTATCGTACATTCATGCTACTAAGCGCTGCCTACAAGTTGCTTTCCCAAATTCTATGGCGCCGTGTGTCACCAATTGCAAAGGAGTTTGAGGAGCTCATGTACGCCCACGCTACACAGAAAAAAATAATGAATTTTAACAAGTGCGTAAAATTTCCCCTCGTTTAATTTCAAGCTAAAGGAAGCATAAACAACGAAATTGTTTGCAATCTTTCATGCGCCATACAGCAATGTTAACAAGCTTTCATACAACAAACTAGTTTCAGGCGTTATCTGGCTGAAATGTACATGAAATATCCCATTATTTTCTGCCAAATCTAGCGTTCCCTTTATGTGCATGTATCTGGGCTCATTGGTGACCGCCGATAATGACACCAGAAGAGATACATTTTGACTGGAAATCGAAATGGACTCCAAAGGACGCTGAGATCGAACAAAGGTCTACGAACTATAAAGTTGACCATCTACAAGACATTAATATATAAATTATACCGGTAGTCCTCTACGATCACAACACATGGACATTATTCGTGGAGGACCAACACGTGCAGATGGAAGACGGAACGTGAAGGAAGCGAATGAACTATGAATTTCATCAGGGAGAATCTCCCATCGGTCATACCGTTAAAATCGGTCGACTGCGGTGGGCTGGGCATGTCATAAGAATATTGGACGACAGCCCAGTTGAAATGATTTTTGATAACAAAAGCATGGAAATGTTTAAATTAGGAGTATACCAAAACCATTCAATTTTGATGAGATTAAATTATATTTGATGTTGGTTCAAAATAAAGAGATAGAGGGACAAAATTAATAACAATTACCTATTTCGTTCCGCTTTTTGAGATCACTTACTACCTCTCAATTGTCTGAAAATCCTTTGTGTGGTCTGACTGGTTAGCGTTCTGCTTCCACCAAGGTATTCGGGTTGTTTAAAGGATTCCCATTCAGATGCTTGCCCCATATGGCAATGCTCGCGGTCATTGTATAGGGAAGACTGCAAAATAACATGAAAGAGAAAAGAGAGAAGGCATTAGTGATTAGCAACATGCGACGCGTATGTAAGATATTCATGGTGATATTCTCACTGCGGCCGTTCAAAATAGTTCGACTGACGCATCTGAGAGATCATTCCAGAGTCTCCACGCGTTAACCCAATCCCATCACATTTAATTATAGAAGCCAAGTGCCATTTGACAACGTGCAATATTTGGAAATTTCAGGGCCGCCCCCTTTCCAGCTTGAGATCTTTTACATTCGTATCCTCAATTCACCAGTATTGCATATTCCACCATGAAACAAAGCTGAGAATCAAAACTACGATCGTGTCACTGAAAACTCAGTTATTTCGGCATGAAATCCAGTCAAATTTTTCACTTATCATTACGTTAACACTCGCGGACACATTCACGCACAGTTTACCACCGGTTTTGGTCAGTTCTGATTTGAATACCGAAAAGTAATGAAAACAATTTGACCAATAAATTCAGACGTCCTCCATTTTCAAACAAAAACTCAACTTTTCTTAACTTTCAATTTGCTCAACTACATTGTAAAAACTATTTAACTACTGGAACCAATAACTGCATCAAACAAGTTGAGCCCTCTAAAGAGAGCAATCTATGATCATACATTTAAAGTAATTATTGAAGGATTTGGTGAAATTAGAATCTTTCAAAGCCATTCGTGCCTTTTGGCAACGTTATGCTTCTATTGATTTCCAAGCTTATCGTTTTAGCACCACCCGGGGGATACTTGGTATACCCAATGATTTCAGTATCTCAAATTCGCTCAACCAATCGCAATATTTTGTGATATAGAGGGCGGAAAATTATAATTTGAGATAACTCAATGCAGACGTCTTCCAAATTTGGCAGATCGACAGGCAATCGGTGGATAACCACCTGGTACCTCACGGCAATATGCTTAGAGGCGGACCGGAATTTTCGATAAGCTACATCCCCCTGGGACTGGCAATTAAGGCAAAGGGAGAAATATTTGAATTGAACTATATTAAGACAAATGTTAAACATACACCAAACAGGGAAAACATTGAAAAGTAAAATTCATACAAGCTTCTCATTTTTATGACCATATACTTTACTGACAGGAATTCCCACTCATTCTGTAAACTTGATCATAAACTTTTATTAACAAAATTTAAATAAAGATTGTTACAAAATCAGTTAAATAAGCTAAAATAAAAACAAATGATAATTGATTTATAATTGGTTATTAGTTGAAATCAAGCTAAATATAAAAACAAATGATACATTGTATTTAATTCAATTGCGATTTACTTTTATGGAATCGAGTTTCACCTCCAAGTCTTTAATTAGTTCTGGAATCTCTTCTTTCAGAATAGTACCCATATGACGAATAATGGAACAGTTACTCTAAATGCTAAATCAATTTTTTTTCGTTTTTTCCACGCATGTAACCTCAATTCATGAAATATTTACATCCGCTAAATTTACTATCTTAACGGAATGTTGAGACATCGATAAAATGATACACATCATATAGTTAACAATATTGAATGCCCCATAAAAAAGTGTCTTAAATTTTGAATATGCATGTACACAACAGTGTACCACCATAACGGTCAACGACGAGACGTGCGAAATCGCTCCATCAGGTTTGATTGATGAATGATCGTAAAAATTGAATTAACGGCAACGGTCAGTTTGATTCCAGCTGTGAGATAATAAGATATTGCTGAGATACTCATAAGCACCGGCTCGTACGAAACATTGGGTCGAGGCATCTTTGGCTGGCATATTTACGCATACCTACCTTGGGACCATGCATAAATAACAGAGCATTTTAGCGGGAGAGCGGGGATTGATCTTAAAATGTTGTGACCAACCATATATTGAATATATGTAAGCAACCAAAATTGATAGAATTTATGCATCTTGAAATATGATTAGACGAAGAACAGAAATGAACAATTAATAAATATGAATCTGCATTCTATTAGTTGTGTCTATTTATCAAAACTAGGTACCACCAAATAAACATGAGTGTTCGCATTTTTACTGTCAAGCAGCCGGTTTTTGCTTTGCAATCATTAGTAAACCAAGTAAAAATAACTGCGATGATAAATATCTCTCATAAAAGTTTGGTGTGAAACATATTTTTCACATGCGATATATTCCTTGGTTCGCATTAAACTGTGAGTAGTTCATTTTCGTGTAGTAGGGAGTTTAAATTTAAATTTTAAATAAATAACGCAGGTATGTATTTTAAGAACACGCCGTGAGAAGGCATGCATCGAAGTGAGATTTTTGATGTCCTACTGCTTCTTTTCCATCGTTGCTTCGGGTATCAGGTTCCGCGTCTCGAGCGCGATGTGGAAAAGTGTTGTATACGTCAGATAACATACCGATGGGCGTCCTTCTCTCTGGGTAGACATGTGTGCATGCACATATTTCTATGCTAATTCGCATTGAATAAAGCACGCGTGCGCAAATAAATTGTTGTCTATATCGAAGTTCACGCCGTCGGTCGTCCGTCGTGGACTCGATCCGTTGGCCACACGTATCCGCTGAACGATCAACGCACTTCATACCATTTAGCAGTAACGGTGCCATCTCACTTGTCAGCTCGCTTTCTGTTATTGTTGTTTTAAATTGTTAGGGACGTTGGTGTAATACGCGCCATTTTCACTCTCGTAGATTAAAAATAAGTGCTTTCTTGTATCACTACATATGCTACCTGATGGACAGTAAATATCGTTCGGAAGTATGAAAGTTAGTACCGAGGAAACGATTTTACAAAAACATCTTTTCAACTATATTTTTCATAGGAAACATGGGTCTGACGTGGGTAATATACGCCACTGGAAATGGAGACACTAGAATAAAACATTGTGATGAAAATATGTGAATTTTATGCGCTTAAGGTGAAATTATGTTTTAGGAATGTTTGATTGGTTAGGTTTGCTGACCTTAGCTCATCAAATATTGTCTAGAGTTCGTTATATTCGATATATGCACGATTTTTGAAAAAATGCATTTTTTGACAATGATTCTCTGCACAGAAATAAATGATGAATTTTACCATTTCGTTCAATTGCAAGTCAAAGCAAGCATAACCATCCAAATTGTTTGCATTCTTTCATACAACAGACCTGATTTAGGCGATATTTGGCTTAAATTTACATTATATTTACCATGAATTAATGCCAAATCTTGCATTTCAAATAAGTGCATTATATTACGGAAACAATACATGTTTCTTCCAAACTATGTGGCAACCAGAACTATCGACGAAAAACATTAGGTTTCCTTGACGAGTTAATTTGTAGATTCTTCGGGCCAATATGAGACCCAGTTTTTATTTAGATTTAGATTTAGATATTTATTTAGATATTTTTGTTTATAAAAGCCGTTGCTCATAATCTTTGTCGAAACTCATATATAGTGGTGAGTTGTTTAGCTGCAGTTCTTATTCTTCTTATATTTCATACGTTGGGTTTTAGTTGGATTTTAGAGCTATTTATAAATATAATCTAATGTTCGGGTTTACAAGCTATTTTTTACTGTAGTTTTTTATCATACGATTGAATAAATTTTCTTTATAGTACTTGAATTGCTAAGGTATCCCAATTTTTTTCCCGTAGAGATATGGTAGACTACATATTTTCATAAATAAAAATGATTAAAATCACGGATGCGTTTTACGCGTTCCCCTGGGAACCTCAATGTCTCATTCACATAGGAGTCGACTTTTGACGTTTTAATAGACACACTTTTCAACTTGACAAAGGCATCAATTTTCGCGAATGTTAATCATTCAACAACTGCTGCTGTATAAATTATTGTGATTGCTAAGTAGAGCTTTGTGCGAATATTCAACAATAGCATAATTTTTTCTTAGTGTTTTTAAGCTTATTGCTTTCACAATTAACTTGTTGCTTCCTCTCAACTTAGTGCAACTAGAAAATGTAATTCCACAGTTATTAATTGGGAGCTTTCGATGCCAGGTATGATTTTCGCATTAGTATGATTGCGTGGTAAGTACAATCATATCCTATGCCCAGGGAGTTAAGAAATGGTCCTTAAAAAAATTCCTAGACCGTTTCGGGAATCGAACCCAGCTACCTCCAGCATGGTGGAGCATGATTACACCAATCGATCAAGACAATCACTACGCGTTGATTAAAATACTGAAAACTATTGATTTTTTATGTTTGAAAATCACACATATATAAAGGAATGTCTTATATTTTCGTTTTGCAGAGTAAATTTATTAAATGCTCAGTATTTTCCTATCACAGATTTCAAATGTAAGTAAGAGAGATCTCCATACCACAAAAGTTCAACTCAGTGGACGCAGTGGTTCTACGCCTCAACAAACAAGAGAGATCTCATATGCAGCAGTGAACGATATATAACGGGCACACCTTCGCGTAATGCTTCATTCAAGGTGACCAATAGGTTGAAGTCCCTCCTTAAACAACACACAGCAATGTTTCATTGGTTTGGCGGTCTTGAAGATGTTTGGCGTGGCAACTGGTATTGGATTGGCTGCTGGTGGTGGAAAGTACTCTGGAGGGTGGATTGGAGAGCAACTGTTGTCCAGGTAGCTGATGACTCAGCTAGCTGTTGCTAGCAAGCGGCTGGCTAAGCTGCCGTTGCTAGGCAGTCGGTTGACAAGCTGATTTATAGCAAGCCGGTTGGCGTAACCTTGAGGAACAAAATATGTGTCATCCAGTTGCCAGCCATCCTTAGGTATGATGAGACGTTGACTGGTATGAACGGTTTGTGCCAGCCGGGTTCACATAATTGCTAATGTGTGCCAAAAATGCATTAAATTGCCACATTAGCATGATCACTTACCCGTCATTAGCCGATAATTTATTTTATTTATCTGCTAATAACTTGTTAATGTGACGCTTGTGTTGCTGACTAATGCATTGTCGCACAATATAATCAATGATGTGGCCCATTCACATACGACAGTTCCAATGAAGACCGATCAAACATGGACCATTAAAAATCAGCTCTTTTTAGAGCGACCATTTAGATTCTTCCAGCTGAAAAGTTTGTTGATAAAAAAAATTACGTAACATACCATTCCAAATTATTGGCAGCCCGCGATGAAACGTTAATAACTCAATTAATCCTCAATAGATAATTCCCGGTAGTCAGCGGATGTGCTCTCACCGTGCAAAAATCACAGGGAAGCACCTTTTCACAAATTGTATACCACTATGATATAAGACAGGAGCAGTAAGGGAAGGTCCATTAATTATGTCACGCAGTAAGGGGGAGGGGGGTTTGGGTAATATGAATGAGTCCTAAAATGGCATTTCAAAACAGCATTTGACGAGTTCAAAAAATCGAAATAAAACCTTTGATAGGAGTAAAAGGAATTTAAGAAAACAATGTTTTAAGATCATTCTAAACAAGCTGTGTAGGTTCTCATAAACCTGACTGCTCGATTGGAATGGTTTTTGAAAGGCTTTGACAGATAATCGCTTGTTCCAATCAATCAATGTCAGAATGAAACTGGTTCCTTAAACATAATAACATCGACTACACATTTCTGGGTAGTCCTACCTCACCTTTGCATACAACCCCACTAGGCTGATCCTTGTAGATTTCATTAAATTATTTCTTTTAAAAAAAAATTGGATCATCTGATCAAACTAAGTCACAAGTTCAACCTTTCTTCTATTTTGACTCAACCGGACAGGCTCGAACTTAGTGTTCTAGATGAATTTCCACACTTTTTAATTGATGGCTTGCGATGTCAATACCACTTTACATCAGTATGACTGGGTTGCAAATTGCATTAGCAAATTGGTTCAAACGCACAAACATTTTTGAACAAATTTCATTACAAACGATTCACAAATTATTCAATGTAATTGTATGTTATACATTCTTGGAATAACAGTTCTTGCTAAAACAAGTTAGAAATTAGGTTCTTTCTTTACTGAAATGAAAACAAAATTATATTTGATGATTAAACACACTGTGACTTTATCATGTAAATCAACTACTTTGCCAGCAAATCAATAATACAATGGTATATATTCGGTGTGCTTTCCGTTTCTCTTAATAATGTCCAAAATACCGTTTGGCAGGGAGCTCATGAGTTTGTGTAGCGTTTTGAATTAAGTTTAACGGCAGCTTCTAGTTCACGAACTATTCCGAACTGTCTTCCATTTTTGTAAAAAAAAACCATGCCAGGATGTGGACTACGGGCTGGACAGTTTAGAATCTCTCTCAAAGATCTCCTGCTGACATGAATTGCTGCATTATTCTGCTGAAACACGAGGTTTTCTGAGATTATGTTTTCACTAAAGAGCATCAATATGGCATCTAGCAAATCTTTGTAGCTTAAGGAATTCATTCTGGTCGAAATAGTTCAATTTAGGAGTCTTTCCGTGCCTCGAAATAGCGGCCTAAACCTTATTTTCGGCTAAGCTTTACTTCCGGATTCTTCCTTAAATATCATGCCAATAATATGCGCAACAGTCAGGGCCGCCTAAGATGAAATTGTTTCCGTCAGAAAAAATACATTATACAATTATTTAGTCCAGGACATGTATTTTTTTCGCAAAATTAAAACTGGCAACAATGTGAGCTGGTGTAAGATTTGATTTCTTGGCATTGTTGGTGTACTTCAAGTGGTCACATCCACGCAGAATCTGCGCTACCCACTTGTGGCTGATTGGTAGACCCAGTTATTGCTTGAACTTTGCCGTAGAAAAGTTTCCAGTCTCACCCATTTGTACAATACGGTCACGGTTGCTTATTTTTGAATTTCCTTTGTCTTTTTAATGCTCTACTTTTCTCCTATCTTCACCATGTTGCTGATGACTGCTTCGGATCAGTGAATTCTACGAACTATAGATTGTTTCAGAAATTATATGCACACTTTCAAAATATTAAAAATGTGTTGTTTTTTAAGAATTCAATTATTTTATTTGGCAAATTGTATCAGCACGGGTGTTTTACATAACATTTTACTCTTTTTCAATCAAAATCTATAATTCTAACCGAGACATCTAACTTTTCCTTAAACATGACCCAAAAACTTCTGCAGACTTGCACCTTCCACCATTTCCAATCTTTTTAAAATTTGTCTATGTCATCTGCTGGTTTTAATAATGTTCGTAGCTTTGTGTTTTGTTCAAAGCCCAGAAAGTCTCGATTGGCCGTGCCTCGGGGAAATTTGGTGGATTCATGTCTTTCGGCACGAAACATACATTTTGGCTTGTGTACCACCCTAGTGTGTCCTTGGCGTAATGACATGATGCCAAATCAGGTCAAAATATGACTGGACCATTATGCTGCTTGATCATCGGCATCTGGAGGCATTCCTTGATGTACTTCTGGGTGTCAATTGTCTCCGATGTTACGTACGAGCTAGATATTTTGCCGCATTCGCATAATGGCCTTCTCCGTTTCGGGGATATCCCTGTCCTTGCGTTTAACGAAGTATAGTGGTCCGAAAAGAGAATCCAATTTCACCTACGTTTCATCGTCCATGATTATACACCCAGAATTTTTACACAAAATTGTATCATATAGTTTCCGGGCTCTCGGTTTCACAGACGCGGCCTGATTTGAGTTCCTTTTGGGTTTCTTCTGCTTCAAGTTTTGCCTTGAGTTCAAGCCGCTCTTTTGCACGCATCACGTTAGACGTTGAGGTCCCTATCTTTATCGCCTCATCTCAAACGGGAGCCGATGGTTCTTGCTTATTGGCATCCCTGATCTTCTTGTTAATAGCAGGACTCACAGGACTGGATTTCCGACCACTCCTCGGTGCATCTTTAAAAGTACATTGTTCTCCATATTTTGTTACTGCAGTTTGCACCGCTCCAACGCTCACACCCTCTTCGTTGACCAATTTTCTTAAAGAGATTCCACTCACAGTGTACCGAGTTGTGGACGCTGCTTTTTCTCTGCTCCGGAGTAAGACCAGGCATTTTTGAATTAACCCAGAAACTTATTTTTTTTTATGCTATGACGTTTAGAAATGTGTAAACTATGTGTAAAATGACGAAGCCAAAATAATTTGAAATTTTTTATTCAATTTAAAATGACCGTTAACATTATGTGAGCTTATAATTTCTGGAACAGTCTTTATTTCATGGTTACTCTTGGTTGTTTTTGGGTTCCCCAATCACTGCGGGCTCCTCCTTCTTCCAATATATTTTTCCTCTTGTTCTTCTTCTCGACTGTGTGTGGACGCCACACACCACGGTGGTGGGCAGCTTTTTTTTCTGGGGGGGCCCCCCCCCCCTCTTTCTCTGTGTAAATTAAGTTTTCATTGTAAAAGTAAATCCTACGTAAAATTAAAAACGGCGTGCGCTGAAATATACTTGCACCGATCGAGCTGAAATTTTGCGCATTATAGGGCCCAAAAGGCTCCGAAAATCATACTGCAATTTGTAATTGAGGATCAGAAGGGCCACGTCCAAAATTACCCTAACCTCTGGTTACAGCCAGGGAGGTCGTCTTAGGTGGGTTACAACTGGTCTTTGGGTTAGCTCAATTCTCAATCCATGAGCCAGGAACGCTACCAGAAAAGACTTACCTTCGTATTTAATGTTGATTTGAGATCCACTAAAAATTAATTTCTTTGGTGTATGCAAAAGATATTCGCGACTCAAGTAAATTTAAATTTAACTATTGAGGTGGCGGATTCGTCCGTGCCTTGATCTACCCCGCAGTGGAATGTTAGGCAATGATAACGTCCATGGTTCGAGTACTACTTTACCCATGCCCTTTCGCTCAATTTTCAATACTTCTATTCTATTTACAACCTACCGTACACTGACGGAACTTTCAACACTTTCTCTTCATATCTTTCATTCTAGCAAACATAACTGTCCACTCTTGGTGCCTCACGGTGATGAGCGAAACATCTCCTTCTACATCATAATCGTTACTTCACGCACGGAGAATACAAAAATAACTATTAGAGTATGTTAAATTTAAAGTTTGATTTATTCAATTTAGTTTTACAAAAGTTGCCCTTTAGACTCACTGCTTTCGCCGACTTGAAGATACCGCCGCATCGCTGCCGATGTTGCACCACGTGGTTCGCTGATCTCGTTATCGGGCTTGGCCGACCGCCAAGCACGCTGCCTTGGAAATCCCGTTGACTCCGCCCAGTCAGGACAAATTGGCTGGATTTACGGAGGGGAGGACCGTATGGTGACGGACGGCACGTTCGGCAACCTGCGAAGCCGTGAACAACGATGCTTGAATGCGAGGTATCACTCCTTAACGTTTAGCACTCAATTTACTGTGATACGGTACTACAAATTTTGTTCTATATTAGAAAATTTAAACCTGGTCAAACTTTAAACACTCCGCATAACTTCACTTCGCAGGATCAAGAGCGCTCCCATGGGGGTAGAGTGGGTTTATATATGTTGCTCTAAATTTCCTAGGTAGTCATCGTCATCATCGAACGATCATTACGCCACATGCGATCGTCTGGATTTTCGCGCCTTCGGCAACCTTCGTACACTGAATAATTATAGTTACAATTACAATTACAATCATTCTCCCATTTAATTTTGCTCCAACCTTATTCACTACATCTACTATAATTATAATGTAGTATAATGTAGTGTATCTTAGCAGCACATCTATCAGAGCAGCAAATTCGACAGGTTTTGTGTATGGGCTCGTCTTAATACTCTCACAAATTATTACTCTCACAAATTATTGAATTTAACGTGGAACTTCCTTCGAATGTTACAAACTGAAATTTCAATGTTTTCCCAGGCTACTGTTCATATGCAGATTTTATGTGATCAAAAGTAGGACATTTTTGAGTCAAAATGTGAACTGCTTTTATTTACAGCTTTATTTTAATTTTAAAGGAAAAAAATATGTGTATTTTTTTGAGTGAATGGTGTGCAAAAAAAATCTTTCTATTCTGTGGTCCGAGAATTTTTTGGGTTAAAAAAACCTCCCCTTTCCGGGAAATTCTCTTTTTTTAAAAATTTGGAAATGATACCCGATATAGAAAGAGAAGCCTACACACTTAGAAATTATGAATTTTACACGAGACGTAATTCATGTTTGTAAAAAGTAGAGAAACGTAAAGAAAGATTTCGTGTAAAATTATGTCACCTGAAACTGAAACATACGCAATTCGACAAAAGATGTGTTTGATTGAATTTGTTTTCTCATCTCTTTCAACTCATTATTGTGTGCTAAAGGACGCTTGCATGTGTCGGTCTCAGGAGACAGAAATTTACACGACATTTTGGTAGTGTGTACTTTAAAAAGTACCCAAATATGAGCTGAGGTTCACCATTGAGTAAATTTGAAAAATGCTGTTGGGATAATCTCATTCAATGAGTAGGTTATATCCTCAAAGAAATCAATTTCATGTTGACTTAATACAGACATTTTTTTAAACAAACAGCATAAAACAAGCAAAGATACCTTGAACACTGTTCAATCAATATATTTCAACCAATTCGAATGCACTACGTTGCAAAAGAATTTAATTTTAAAGTACAAAATTGTCAGCCGCACACCAGGAAACGACTAGTTGAGTTGTTTTGGGTGAAAACTATGACCACATTCTGCTATGCCGTCATTAATTATTATCCATATCTTCGCAATGGAGCGCTTCGTGTACACAGAAAAAAAAAAACATTCTCGAAAATAAAAACTGAGCACTAATTCACGTTTTCGTTATTTTTACCCAAAAACGTGAACTAGGTCACTTACGTTATTCAGTTCACGGTGTACTTTCGTTTGTTCTCGAATTTATGACTCATCATAATGAAAACACATCATCATCATAATCAAAACACATATGTATTCTCTCACTCAAATATCAAAACACTGTCCGTGAAAGTACTTTCATTGTTTTCCACACCCACCCCCACCAACAGCAACCTGATGCCGTACAAAAAAACCCGAGCCTGAACTTCGATAATGATGATACACTAATTGAAAAGTAATTGCGGCTGTTTGACCCTCAATTACGAATCTATTAAACCGAATTATACCAACAGTGAAAATGCTGTCGGGCCGCTCACAAGGTGTGAAGTGGTTTACTTGATCCTAGGTATGATGGTACGACGAGTACGGTTAGCCAAAACTATGAATCATAATTAATAACCTAATAAATTCTGAACCAGACCACCACACACAATGAACCACATCTTATCGGGAAGCATGCTCCACATGCGCTATCAGATGACATGATTAATGATATGGCTTATTGACAGTAATCTTTATTTTTCTTCAATTACTTTCGCAGATACTCCACCAGAGACGCCTATGTTCATTATGAAACACAAAAGAATGTAAGTTTACGAAAGATATTGCATCAATGGAAATTAGAAATCCTGTCTGTATTTCTCTTAATATTCATTACTTCTGACACATGCTGCTCATACTATCGGCCATTTGCCAAAATAATAATGATGTTTTTATTCCCATAAACAATTACCCTTACACCTGCATTATCCTTATTTAAAATTAGATTCAACCGTCGCAAACATTATACCCTTCTAAGCGACCACGGAACAGACAGCCGCCTGCCGATGATGGTGTACTCTTGGTGAAAAAAATGGAGATTTGCAAAACAAAAGCACAAAAGAAACATAACTCTGACCTCCGGAGGCGATATTTCAATTGTGTACATTTTGCAGCACTTTCTCAAACGGCTTGGCACACACTTTCCGGCTATAATATATCGACCGATCTCCGCCGCTTGAGTCACACAGGTTTGGAGAAATCCGCTGAAGTTAGTCTCAACTTCGGTGGTGCTAGCGATTTGCGCATACCAGTTTGCTTCATAATTCTAAAAATTCTAACGTTTTAAACTAAACGAATCGGACAGGCCGCAGACAGACATTCCTTGAGCGAAATTTTACCCTAGCGCAGTAATGCCCATGCAAACGTTTGTGCGCGCCAAGGTATATAGGAAAACAGACAAGTAAGACAATCCACCTGGACTTGATTACTCCAAAAAGTGTCTGCATGCATCACGCCACTAGATTGGATTATATCTGGTGGAAAGATAATTGGATGGAATTGCTCCGTAACGAGATATCGAGCTTTTACAAAGGGTTTGTTTTGCATGGATATTTTATAGGTCATAGTGTACACATTTCGCTCTTTATCAGATTTGACTTCGACGAGTAAAAAGAGCATGTCTGTACTGTTACGACGATGTTGAAGGAGAATGGTTCTTCTTCTAGTACATCAGATCTGAAGATGAAAAAAAATGGTGAAAAGTAGGGTTAAGTCTTATTAAGCAAATGCAATATTTTGAATTTACAGTTCAAATTTAAATAGCAAATCAAATTTGCCAAATATTGGTGAAATTTAAAAGTATTTCTTGATCGATATTGATTATATCATTCGAACCATTTGAAGTGACGTTTCCTAGCACTCAATTTTCACAATGGATCCATATTTTGAAAAAAAAAATCTTTTTAACCTCGAGAAAATAAGGTCTTTGTACAATTTGCCGAAAAGCGCTGGTAGACATTTACCTGATAATTGCTCGATAAGATGATTAATTCTGACTACAAATGTTTGATTCCAGTACTACAAACAGGAACCCCTTTGGCATGTGGCTTTAGATTAAAAAACCTGAATTAATCCACCGATGAAGAGACTGAACCCTTCTTACACTTCACCAGAATTACGAACTCAAATGTGGCCAATATGGTACTGTATACATATTTGAATCAGAAATTCCAGGAAGAACCAGGAATATTCGATATGTCATACATTCAGTTTATAAAGTGAATTATTTGTCAATCCTGAACGTATTGTTCATCGATGTGATTAAAATATTGCCATTAATAGTCTTCAACGACCTGTTTATGTTAGTTATATAAAAGGGAAAATTACATAAATATTAGAAATTCCATATAATCAGTCCATAGAATGAATTATTCCACAATTTTGATTATTGATATGGATTCAAGATGCTTAACAAGTACATGTTCGTTGAAAATTGTGTAGTTATAGTAAATGGAGACTTTGTGCATTAGATAACGCAGAAAATTCATTGTTTATTTTTATCTGTGTATAAGAAACATGCAATTTGCATCAATTACAAGACAGACTTTGGCAATGTAACAATTATAATTACATTATTGTGTAACAAATTGGTAGAAAGATTGCCAAATTATCGATTCAAATATCTTAACAAGGATAGAACTAGGAATACCTATATTACAACCATGTAAATGAGTATAACTAGATGGGCAAAATAGCGATTAAATTTATTCTACACATATACCACATATACAGCTAGCTCTTAAGAAAATCCTGTAAATTGATCGTTTGAAAGACACGTTTAATTTTCTGTCTTACCTAATGCACATAAAGGGAATGCTAGATTTGGCATAAATAAATGGGATCTTTCATGTAAATTTTAGCCAGATATCGCTGGAATCAGGTCTGTTGCATGGAAGATTGCAAACAATGTTATTTGCTGTATGAAAGACTGTTAGCAGTAACGTTGTTGACGCTGCAAACAATTTCGTTGTTTACGCCCCCTTTCGCTTAAAATTAAACGAGGGTAAATTTTACGCGCCTGTTAAAATTAATTTTCTTTTTTCTGTGTATGGAGCTCCTTCTACTAACATTGAATATGTTCTTAAGATACCTACCGCAATCCTTACTTGATATCCTTAAACAACAGTATCCTGACACTCTAACTTTTAAGATAATAAGTTGATAAGATTCTATTTTACTAAACGACAAACACGTTGCATTTCAATTGCTGAATCATGTGCGATACTCAATCTCAATTGTAGAATTATAGCTGTGAAAGCCGAGATTGAGGCAAATTTTGTTTTGCTGAGATTTGAGAGAAGGTAGTGTGGGCGTGAAGTAGGCTCGGGATGAGTGGACGTGATTTTCCAGTTGTTTGCTGTGTAAAAACTGCAGTGTACATATACGGTTCTATTCGCTTTTATTTAGAGGTTATTTTGTATGTGCCTTTCATTTGCAAGAGTTTCAGCATTTATGAGTATTTTTGACAAAGGAATACAATCAATATACAAGGAAGAACATTAATTTTTGTGACAAAAAAAATATAAAAAAATTGAAAATTTCATTGGATTAATGACCATAAAAGAGTGGACCATCGCTATAGAAATGATTCGATTTTCTGTGTCAAGTGGTTTGAGGTTTGGCGGTAGTCCGCCCATGACTTGTGGGAAACAATAAAATTGCTGTAGGAGGACAAATGTTCGATATGCGGGGTAGAGTGTGTTCACCCTGTTTTTTCAACGAGCCTTCAGTTAAAGGACTTCAAGGTAATCGGACTCCAAGGTAATTTAATACTCATTGATTGAGATCGTTTCTACATTTCTGTGTATTTATTCTCATCCTAGCACTACAACATGATTCCACAATAAAGTACGATAAGATATATTCCAAAAAAAAAAACAAATTCGAACCTGCTAATGATCAACGTTAGACCATTCCCTTCCCAATCACCCAACTCCTTGTCATCTATTACGGCATCGATGAGTCGCTGGTCTCTCGTTTGATGATGATGATGATGTAATACTACCATCCATTGTAGCAAGGTAACTTTCCATAGCAGTGGAATAAACTGAAAATCTGATTTGATCAGGATTCTATTGTTGTTTGTTATCATCAAGCTCCTGTATGAAGTTCCAAAAACGTTTGGGCGAGCCCGCAACTTGCGAATATAGGGAAGAGAATCTCCATGTAAAAGCAACTTCACACTCACAGCACTAGAATCGAGCCCTCGATTGACAGAATAAACCCGAAAACCAATTATGGAATCCACCCGGTCCACCTCCTTCACGATAGCGGGTGGTTATCATGGTGTTTCTGCTTTTGAAGAGCTTAAATCAGTAAGACAGATCTAGTCCCACGACGTACTTGATACGTTCTATTGCTCGCGGTTATGGGATAGGGAAGAGAAGAGCAGAAAGGAGAAAGGAGATAAGGCAGTAGTAATTGGTAACATGCAATGCGCATGTGAGATTCATGTTTTTTTGTTTTTTTTTTTAAATTCTTTATTAGGGTGACTTTTAGCCTCCTGGGCTAGTTCGTCACCTAGATATTCATGGTGATATTCTCACAACGGCCGTTCTGAATGGATTCGTTGGATGCATATGAGAGATCATTCCCGATGAGTTTCTACGCGTATACTCAATTCTATCACGTTTATTTATAGAAGACAAGAGACATTTTCATACGTGCCACATTTCGATTTTTATTAGCTATTCAGTCTACAATAATATTCGTTTCTTTTTTTTTATGAATTCATTTATTTGTATAGGCTCAATCGAAATATTCGTTTCTTACCGTCATTTAAATTCAGTTTTGCTAACCCTAATATTTGCTCAAGATAAATGCAAGTTTCTTTTCCTTCTTAGCATTTCCAGCATATTGCTTCCAAAATTAGTTTATTGCTTGTGCTCAACTTAGTGTTCTCATTGAACTTCCATAGTTGTTATAATTGAGAACGTTCGATACCAAAACCAATGCATGAAATTGAATATTCTGTGGCAAGCACAATGATACTCTATGCTCAGGAGGGTCTATACATGTTCCAATAAAAAAAATAACCACGTTCGATCCGGTTATCAAGCCCCGGCTTTGTAATACTTTGCCTTTACTGGTTGAATGTTTGAGGGTATGCCATTTTCCTTATCAACTTTGTGTTTTCACCTCTCGTTCAAGGATAACAATGTGCATTGAAAGTCTATTTGTGCTTCGTACTAGGCATTTCTAACATATTTAGTTAATTTTCAGCTCTATACTTATATTTCAAATCCACACATTTTTTTAAACAAGACCCTGAATCTAATTAGGCATCCCAGTAAGCATGGTGAATTTAGATCTTTGGCCTTGAAATTTATCTAGTTTTCATAAATTTTAGGAAATTACGGAATTGGAATCACTGGGTTAATTAGATAATAAGGTAACAATCAGTATTTACTTGTCACAAAACATAGTATGCAACCCCTTTTTAAGGTTTCATTCTGAATTAGTTGGATCTATCATAATTCCGTTCAGAACCATTGTGCATGACGGCTCAGTTTTCTTGCAGAAGCAGTTTGAATTGGCGCATGATTTCAGATTACAATAAGTTCACATTGAGCATTTCTCTGCCAAATGAGCAAATGACTGAACTCGACCCCTCCGATTTGGGGAAACTTGCACATGTCTTTGGAATGGGGACAATGGGTTTTCCCGGGGGGGGAGATTTTTCGCCCAAAAAAAATTTTCAAAAGGTATGTGTTTTGTCATGCGTATTTTTCAAAAAATCATAACTCGAAAACCGTTGGTTGTAATAAAATTGCGTCTGAGAAGAAGTTGTAGTTAATTAATTTGACTTTATGAAAAAAATATGTACACTGTAAAAAAATTTTTTTTCTTCAAAAAAATATAAAAAATTAAACTTAAAAATCAATTAGCAAATCTGTCCAACGTACATTTTTTATAATTATTTTTTCAAAAAGGCTTTGAGTCATTAGAAGAAGAATAGAAGTTGTTTTACGATGGAGCAACTTAAGATAAAAACGTTCTTAGAAGTAAGAAAAATTCAAGTTTTTTCTAATTTGTTGTTTTTGCATAAATAACCATTATTTAATAATATAAAACGATTTTTCTAGTAATTTTAAACGAAAATGCTCTTGGTGAGCAACATTCTAAATGTATCCGTTTTCGAGATAACTTGAAATTAATGTCGAAAAATTCCATGAAAATATCCCTTTTTCAAATGTTAGTCGTGATTGTCCATCTGCAAAAGTATTCTTTTCAAATTGTACATAAAATTTTCTACAATATACCTTTTATTACCGAGAATACTAGACAAACTGATTCCTTATATTTACTGTAGGTAACACGACAAAATTTGCTGCTTTTACTTACAGTATACTATGAAAACCTAACCCGAAACAAAAATAATTAGTATTCATGTTAGTGTACAAGCGTATTTTGTTCAGGTAGAAACATAATGTATTTAATTAGTTAAACTGTTTATACCAGTAGGAATACAATTGTTACGCCCATTTATACCTATCCATGCATTCCCTTTGGTGTTGACAGAAAATATAATTTACATGCATACCCCTGCACATACCAATATTTCAAAAAAGTACCTAAAGTGCGTACCTAGTACGTATAAAAAGGATTACATTACAAAGTCATGACATCAGTTTAACAGTGTCTTTCATAAAGTGCATAAAGCGTAAAGTGTAAAAGATTTGAAATGGAACTCGAAACAAAACATTGTTGTAAACCTTTTCGTGAAATCCGGAGACGGTGTTCGCCTAAACTTAGAAATTTAACTGACAAGTTAATTGAAAAACTTTTATCCATGCAGTGTACGGTCCATTTGGACACGTCATTAAGAATTTGTGATTCATGTCGGTTATATTCGTATCGTCGTAATCCTGTCGAAAGAGTGGAGCAACCAGAAAACGGTGGACATGACGAAGCACCAACCACATCACGGAACGATTTGAAGGAAATACCATCGGCAGCTTCAATTACCTCGGCATCTTCTCAGGACAGTGACCTACCGGATTATTCCAGGATACACAACATTGAGTTATTCAATAATGGAATTGCAGGAATAAATGTGTCTCCGATATCCATTAGAGAATTTAAAAACGATAAATACCGTCGGCAAAAATTTGCCGAAATTGTAGCAGGTATTAGAAAATATCTATTCAGCTTACCACCACAAGAAGAAGTCGAAGAGTTAGCTACATTGAAAACAAAGGTTGTGGAATATGATGACATTATTTCTAAATTGAAAGAAAAAATCATAGAACCAGATTGTTCGAGAATAGATAAAATACGTATATTAACAGTTTTGCCTAATTCGTGGAAGATTCAGCAGATAACGAGCAAATTTGAAACAAACAAATACCTTGCATTACAACAGATCGGGGAATCGTTTGAATCCGGATATAAAGATTCAAGTGATACAATTTTTTGACGAGGACGACATCAGCAGAGCCATGCCAGGACAAAGAGATTATGTCTCTGTAAACACTATGGTAAGCGTCAACAAATTCAAAAACGGTTATTACTTTCATCACTTAGAGAAACTTTCACTCGATTTAAAGAAGTCACTGAACATAAAATTGGATTTAGTACTTTTGCAGCATTACGACCAAAACATTGTAAATTGCTAAATGCTTCAGGTTCTCACAACGTTTGTGTTTGCGCAATTCACGAAAATATTGATTTAATGCTTCACAGTTTAAAAAAATATGCATTCAACACTGATTGTAATCAACATTTTGAGAAGTTATTGTGTAATTGATCATCAAAATCAAAATTTGTTACCTCCGTGGCGAAAATGTCCCATCGATGAATAAAATTTTAAAAGAACTTGAGAAACATAACTTGTCTGAGATATCGTTCGAACAATGGATTACAACTGATAGATGTAATTTGAAAACGCTATTAAAACCTGTCGATGAATTTGTTGAATATTTTAGCGAGAGATTAGAAAAACTATTAACTCATATTATATAAAAACAAAAATTAAATTTTTAAAAGTTACAAAGTCTCATTAAAAGAAGGAGAAGTAGTTATTATTTGCGATTTTGCAGAGAATTATTCATTTGTACTTCAGGATGCTGTTCAAAGTCATCATTGGAACAATGATCAGGCTACAATTCATCCGATTGTTATTTATTATATGGAGTCAGGAATGCTTAAAAATCTTTGTTGTAATATCAGAAGTTCTAAGACATGATACAATTGCGGTATAAGTATTTATTTCTAAATTACCAACGTATTTAAATCAATAATGAATATAAAAAAGGCCATTTTTATGTATGATGAGGTAACACAAAAATAGGAAAAATTCTGCAAGCCTCTGCAAGTTTATAGAGAATTACAACATTGATTCTGAGTGGCATTTTTTCGCAACTTCACATGGTAAGCGACCATGTGATGCAATTGGCGGCACATTAAAACGAATGGCAACAAGCAAGCTTGGCCAAACAACATGAACATCCAATACCAAGTGCGAAAACTTTGTATGATTGGGCTATTAAGAGAAATCAAGAAAATTTCACAAAAATATCATTTTGCTATGTTTCACAAGAAGACTATGAAGAGGGAGCTGCAGAATGGGGTGGTAGTTATCAGCAAACAAAAATGATTCCTGGTACACAGAAATATCACTCCTTCATTCCAGTTGCAGATAACAAAATGTGCGAAAATATTTATGGAGATTTTAAATTTGTTGAAGTTTGTAAGTTTTTTAGAAAAAATAAATAAATTGTATGAACAAAAAAAATTTTATTTGGTAATTAAGATTTGTAATTTCGTTAATTAAGAAGATGTTCAATCTTCTTGGTGTCAAAAGGATAGTTTTTGAAAATTTTATGTACAATTTGAAAAAAATACTTTTAAAGATGAACAATCACGACTAACTTTTGAAAAAGGGATATTTTCATTGAAAAAGCCATTTTTTCGACATTACTTTCAAATTATCTCGAAAACGGGTACATATAGAATGTTGCTCACCGAAAGCATTTTTGTTTAAAATCACTAGAATAATCTATTATATTATTAAAATTGGTTATTTATGCAAAAACAAAAATTGGAAAAAACTTGAACTTTTCTTACTTCTTAGAACTTTTTTATCTTAAGTTGCTTCATCGTAAAACAACTTCTATTCTTTTTCTTATACTTCAAAGGCTTTTTCGATTTTTTTTTATAAAAATCGTACGTTGGACAGATTTGCAAATTGATTTTTAAGTTTAATTTTTGATTTTTTTGAAGAAAAAATTATTTTTTTTACAGTGTACATATTTTTTTTTTTCATTACAGAAAATGACGAATCATATTCCTTTTGTTATTTTACACAAAATGATACGAGCCTTTGGCAATCTTAGATGATGTTAAACTTAAAGCACAGCAAAGTTAATAGAGCTATATTTTTATTTGACCGTGAAATTTATTTGGATGATTCAAAATGATATCGGAATAGATCTAGGAAATCAATAGGATAATTAAAGTTCGAAAAAGTCATTTTATTTAAGATTCCGATTTTGATTTCTTTCAAAGAACAACTAACCTGGCTTAATTTTAGAAAATGTTCCATAAAATCCGCTTTTTCCCCACATTCGCATACTATCACAACTCACTGTAACCATCTTCCGTTCCTCCTTAAATTCCAAGACATTCATGCACATCCCCTTCGTTTATAGTGGTTGGATTCGACACGCACATGAAGATTCGAAATGATGAAAATGGTTTATGTTTTCAGCTGGTGCGCCTTGATGTAAAAAAATCAAAGCCCAATAGCTACGTTTTCAATAGTGTTTGGCTCAAACTATCTCTGCACCAAATTCCTGCATCTGATTTTTATGCTGCATTTATTTGGTTCTTTGTCAGAACGTTTTATATTTACTTTTATTTACCCACTAGCAACATCCAAAACCAAGTTATTCGTTTGGCCGTTAGAAAATGGGAAAAGCAGCCATATATAAATAGAACCTATCTGCAGGCAAAGGTGATTTACATCGCGCGATCGATCCAGATCCAGATGTGGAAGAGAAATGGCGAACAAAGTGGTAAAACAAATATCGGTTCTACC
Source organism: Aedes koreicus (assembly GCA_024533555.2). Taxonomy (NCBI): domain Eukaryota; kingdom Metazoa; phylum Arthropoda; class Insecta; order Diptera; family Culicidae; genus Aedes; species Aedes koreicus. Next base: position 30,221 of record JAHHFK020003367.1, read on the forward strand.
CCAGGGCACGCTCTCCAACCCGTGTATCCGCACTATAGTACAGGCCTCCGCCTGATTCAGCAGCTATAGCCGTAAAATCAGCTATGTGAACTGAGTAGACGTACCTCGTGGTAGCAGCGTGTGGTGACAGGGAGAGTGGTTGGTAAAATCGAGCGTCTTGTCGTACGCGCTCGTAAATATGGCATTGAAATCACCGGTGAGAGTTGCCCTAGTGCAGCGGTGCAGCCATTATGACACTCGAGTGTGCTATGAAACTGGTGTGTTTGGATAGACGATTGATCGAAAATTTTAAAGAAAAAAAAACGGATAACTTCTACAAATCATTCTTACTGTTTGGTACCTGTTATGTTGAAAATGATTTCCAGTATATTATTACAGGTGACCTAAGTCATCTTTTCATCGCTTAAAAGCTCAAGCTTTTAACCTATGGTTGAGCTTAAAATTGGCATTCAACGGCAGATATCTCCAAAAAATATTTTTTAAAAACTCTAACCTCGCATAAGAATACATTTGATCAAGAATTATTGAAATTATAGACTACACTGAAGCAAACATGGTATCTCATGATTTTGGTAGCATGTTTCAATTTTAACGAATATCTTTGGAAGACAATGCAACCGAAAAGCTGTATTGTCCTGTTACAAACGAATGGCTAACCCTCGAGCCCATGTACATTTTACTATTGACTCCAATGATGAAAATTGATTCCATTGGCCATATGGACAGATCTCACAATTTTCTTCCAAACAAGTTGACATCTTCTCTCTTGCTCCAGATTGTGTGAATGATATATTCGTGTCAGCATCTATCTTTCTTTCTTTTATTTTAATTGCACACAGTAGAACTACACACAATTGAATATTTTCTCTAGGTTAATAATACTATTACACTGATTATTGTTTCGTTTTCAACGTGCACACGAAACATACCGAACACATAAGCTAAATTCTAGATCAATTAGAACCCAATGAACGTCTACGCAATAGAACCCCATGAACGTCTACGCACTAGCGTAAAATACACCAGCACCAACATTCTTGTAACCGCCAGTTTTTGCATTTGCCATAAATTAACGATTTTCGACGTCGAATTTTCGACATGGCTGCCCATTTTTTTCGGCAGTAATCTTGTAAAACGTTTTTCAAACAAAACGAAGCTTCTTGCGTAACACGTGAAAAGGGCCTATTCTTGTTGACTGATTATCTTCATGGACATGGTCTTGTGTGAGTACCGTGACTGGAAATTAATTTTCTACACACTTAGAAAAAATCATGTATATTTAGGTTTGTTTGGATGCTTATAAAGGGGCGCGCGACGAGGGATATAAACTCACGTCTGTTTTTTTTTTTAATTTTTAATGGTAATTTGCATGGTAATTTAATGGTAGTTTGCATGCCATGGTGTAAAGATAAGTCATAAAACACAGAATAATTTTTTTTTTAAAAGCTCTAATCCTTAATTTAATTTTAAATCCGTTTTTTTGCTGTATTTGATTTTGAATCATCGAATCTTACTAAATGTTTAAAAATAAGGAGAAGATAAGAAATTCAAGAATGGAGTACACCCATTCATGTTTATTGAAGTATTACGGTACTTTTATGACAAAAAAGCAAAAGCGTTTCGAAAAATGAATAAATTATTTTTAGTCGTCGTTCATTAAAATATTAAAACATCACATGGAATGATTTGATAAATCTGGAACTGAAGTGCACTTAATTTCTTTAAATGGCCATCGTTTTGTGAATTTAGATTAAAAATAGGATTCATTAACAATCTGCCTTATAGTATCACGGAACGATTCTAGTTCCTAAAAAGATTTGTTCATGTTTTGGAAACTTTGATTTCTTGCCGTTTTCTCCGACAACACGCGATAAAAGGACATTTAGTGAATGATTATGCTGTTTGCGATGAACTTTTGTCTCTTCAGAATTTAAAAATGCAAGAAAATTATTGTTTCTGTGGATATTCACTGCATTTCATGTTAACCTATTAACATGAAATTTTGTGACTACAACATCACAACCTTTTATCGAACAGTGAAAAAAGTTTCCTTTATTTTTTTATATAACGTTGCCTGAGGTGTACTCGATAGGCAACGAAGGATGAATGATTTGAACTCCACGTGGCAATTGAAGGCGCACCGGTTTAAAATCGATGCTCTTCCACGTATTTCTAATAATTGGTGGACAAGCATATACCGACGTGTAGAATCGCCCACGATAGAAGTTTGTCTTATTGATGTGCATGACACCTACACTGTAAAGGACGGATTTAGTTGACGGGGGAGAAACATGGTTCGCTATTGAACTTGGGCTTTCTTCTTGGTATTCTTGGTTCAGCTCCACGTCGTTGCGGGTGGCCATCTGCAGGTGACGTGGGCGGCATTTCCCGCCAACTCGTAGGCTTCAGCAGCCATATTTCACGCAGCGATGTTGACGGGAGCATCGGTACATTGCGCGTCCGGTTCGTGAGCTATCGCCTGCGCTTGCTAAGTTATTAGCAATAGCAAGCCAGAAGGAAACGCTGCAAGGTTGTGAAAATTTTCTCACTCGACCTGTTGCCGTGGCAATGGGTCAAAAAAATCAACATGTTAGTTTCGACCTCGACTCCGATAGCTTCGATAGACTGCAGCTGGAAGCTCGGGAGCAGATGGCAGTTGATCTTGTAGCGCAGGGCGATCGCAACTCCTCCTCCACTAGAGCCGCTACGATCAAGTCGCACAATCCGGTATCCGGGAATGAAAACACTAAGTTCTGGCTTGAGATGTGTCTCGGTGACGATGGCGATGTCGATGGCCTTCCTATCAAGGAAGTCACCGAGCTCAAATGTTTTGTTCCGGATGGAACAAGCATTCCAATTGAGGATGCTGATGGAGCGTTTACGGTCCATATTTGAAAATAAACTTCATCGTCACGGATGTGGCGGCTTTTAGCTGTTCCTCCTTCGAGTGGCAAGAACCATTTGCTTCGAGTCGTAGAGCTGTCCATCGACGGGTGGTTGCGTGTAGGTACTGCAACTCGGATTGCCCCAGCCTGGAGGAGGAGCCGGGTTGGGAGCGGCGGCGGTCTGCATGGCGGTGATTTAATGGGATCGGCGGTAGGTTTGGCACCTGGTACCGAAGCGACGGGAAATTCTCCTCATTCATCGGAGGTGGGAGACGGCGTTGACCAAGCTGGGACTTGTTGGATGACTGCTTGCGGATCGTTAAAAACTCCGCACGTTTGGGGCAGGCTCGATTGCTGCTCTCGTGATTCGCGCCACAGTTTGCGCACTTCAATGGGGCACCTTCGTCCATCGGGGTACAATCGTTGGTGCCGTGTGCTCCGGCACATTTGCCACATCGCGGTTTCATGTGGCAGTTTCGAGTTCCGTGGCCGAACGCAAGGCAGATGCCACACTGCGTCACGTCGTGATGCCTCGGACGATACCGGTCCCACTCGACGATGATATTGAAGAGGGCCCGCGTTTTCGTCAGGTCCGCCATCGTGACGGAATCCTTCTTCCGGTGGACCAGATAGAGTTGGTCCCGATGATTACTCTGTTGCTGACGTCTAATGGGAAACACTTTCTGGGGCTTCAGTGCCACCGCTTGCAGCTCGGCAAAAATTGCCTCCGGAGTGAGTTCTGGAAGGCCGCGCAGAATCACCTTCATCGGTTTGCTTCCGGGTGCGTCATGAGTGTAAAACTCATGTTTCTTGGCTACTAGGTGAGCGCCAACAGCACGGTAGTCAGCCTCCGTCGAGCACATAATTTTTGTGCCCGTACTGCACAGCTTGAAAAGCGGTTGAATTTGGATTGCTGCAAGCTCAGTCCTGAGAGCAGCGATGTCCTTTGACGTGGTGAAGAGCGGGGGGACTTTTACCTTCTTTGGCACCTCCTGTACCGGGAGCACGGAAAATTTGTTGCTCGCTAATAGTCGAGCGTTTGGGTCCGCTGGATCGGCGTCGTCATGGCGCAGTCGCTTGGAGCTGCTTGGTTTCGGTATTGCTTCAGGAGCTGATGCCACTGGCGTGGATGTCACCACGTGTTGATTTTTTCGACCCATTGCCACGGCAACAGGTCGAGCGAAAAAACTAGCAGAACTTTGCAGCGCTTCTTTTTGCCTTGCCACCCCCAAAAGATGAGCAAGCGTAGGTGATAAATCGCGAGCCGGACACGCAATCGCGAGAAAGCGGGCGAGGGGAAACACGGGGGGAAAACTTGTCTTACGAGAGAGCGAAAAACACAACCGTACGTGTCGCTTGTTCGAACTGAATGAAGACTGAATCAAAATGCGAAGGTGCCTTATATATCATTCATGGCTGCCAAGGAGACGTTCCTTATTTAAATAGGAAGTCTGTGCTAGGATTATACTGTGCATTTGGTAAATTTACTCTGAAAAATCGGCATTATAAGACATCACCTTGTATTACCGTTATTTTCAATAGCTTTATGTTAATTGGTTATCAATCAATTTTAATGGAAATTCTCTAGGTAGATTGGTGCACAGATTTTGAAAATCGGTCATGAAATCAATTAGTTATTAACGTTCAAAATCTAAGTATATTTCGTGACGCTCCAAATTCTCGTACTCGCAACGTGTACAACTGTATTGAAAACAAATATGTAGTCCTACGCCAAAAGTAGCTTGTTCAATACACGTTTTTATGTTCGTCGGCCACGTCTTTAACCGGGAGAGAACAAATTTAGCGATCCGTTCTGGAATTTGATACGGGATCGACAGTAAACATGCTCTCGTCGGTGAACAAGGATTACCGGATTTTTTCGCTTGAGGAAGTTTAAGATTTTTTTTTACATCGGCTTGTAGCTCCAGGATGCAGTTGGTAATCATGTGGGTTTGTTTTCTCATTGAACACACCCGAATCTTCCTTTTGATGGCAGTGATAACCCTCGGAATCCGAGCTGACTTCGGACGTCCTTTCTTTTCTCGGTCTAAGGCCCTTTTTACGGTCCACTGGGACACTCCCACGGCGATTGAAAAGTTTTTTTTAGCGACATTTGCACGTGGGACAAATCACGTAAACGCTGTCATTTCGTCATAGTGCAACTGTCAAACTAAGGAAATCGGCTTCGCAGCCTGGAAAACTTCGACCGTGGCGAATGGAATTTGTACACTTATATGCAAAATGCTGAGTTGTTCCATCGACCAGTCCCAGTTACCAGGTCGAAAGTATTGTGCAATAAACGATAGCTTCGAAGTAGATGATCATATCACAAGTAAGAAGCTGTGAAATACGCATCGAAGTATCTCATTTGGAAGGCCAATGTGTGCATGTGCCAAGTACAGTGTTGTATTCGTGACAAAAGGCCCACTCATCGGGGACATTTATAAAACGAAGCCCCTCCTAAAACGTCTCTTTTTTGAGACAGCACTTTGAAAACCCGTCGTTTTGACCAAGTTTTACTCAATAATCTTAGTTAGCGCAGAACAACAAATGATCAAAAACAGTTTCATGTAAAATTTACGTCACTGTTTGCAAATTTACACTCTCAAAATAGCCTCTCTATCATTTGTATTACTGTCTTTTTTTTCTCACGGAAAAGTTACTCAATTTTCGTATAAAGGGAACAACTCAATTTATGAGTTGTTCCTGTTTTGAGCATGTAAGCCCCGTATCCCGGCGTCACAAGGTCGTCAGTCATGGGGGAAACATTTTTTTGTGGTTTTTGAGACAGCACAATGAAAACCCGTTGTTTCTAACCGATTTTGCTCCATACCACTGGCTAAAAGCGTGGTGGCAAAGTATGAAGCTAATTCAGTAGATTTTTTCCCGAAAGACATGAATCCACATAACTGTCATGATCTCCGATCGATTGAAACCTCTTGAGCCATGGTAAAGCTAGAGCTTAGAAAGACCAAGAGGACAGCCTAGTACGCAAAGAAAATGCATATGAAGTGGAGAAAAACAGGTACCTGTAACTACTGTCCAGGCACTTATGAACGGTGTTAATCGAAAATGTCGAGCTTTTTTTTTTTTCAAAATCCTCTATACCTTTAAACCAATGCAGCCATATCTTCGTTCACAGAGCCGTGCGATGGTTGAAACAACCTTTATTCGATTTTCAGGAAATTTCACATAGGACTAGTCCTATTTTGTTGATCTTGAGACACTCCAAGCAAAGATATATATAAACTATTCAAGAATACAAGGGGAAGTGGGGCAAAACCAGCCATATCTTCGTTCACAGACTTTCACATAGGACTTTCACATGGGACTAATTCTATTTTGTTGATCTTGAGCGACTCCGTGCAAAGATATCTATAAATTATTCAATAATATAAGGGGAAGTGGGGTAAAACCAGCCATATCGTTGTTCACAGAGCCGTGCGGTAGGTGAGATAACTTCTATTCGATTTTTCAGAAAATTTCACATGGGATTAGCACTATTTTGTTGATTTTGAGCAACTCGGAGCAAAGATATCTATAAACTATTCAGGAATACTAGGGGAAGTGGGGTAAAACCAGCCATATCTTCGTTCACAGAGCCGTGCGGTAGTTGAAACAACCTTTATTCGATTTTCCAGGAAATTTCACACGGGATTAGAACTATTTTGTTGATCTTGAGTGACTCCGTACAAAGATATCTATAAATTATTCAAGAATATAAAGGGAAGTGGGGTAAAATAAGCTCTAGAACTCCACAACCATATCCGTGCGGTAATTGAAACCAGTTCCATTCGATTTCCCAGACGATTTCCAAACGGAAATGGTCTTGTTTATAAGCCGCGCTTAAAAGCGACAAAGTTACAGATTTTTTCCTTAGTTTTCATCAGTTCTTGCTCACTGTGCAATGTATGTACTGAACTTTTCTGAATACATTCACAAAACTAATCGTATTCAACAAACTCAAACTATTTGAATTTGGTTTCATTCCAATAAATATAAGCGAATTATTAATCAATGAACAGTGCAATAATTGTCGACTCGCCTTTTAAAATAAACATCATATTTGAATAACCAGTGACAATAAGTAAAGGGTTGATAATTCCGTGCAGATAAATATGTATCTTTATTGCACCAAGTTTCAGCCTTTGGCAATTCCGCTTACATGCATTCTATCAAAATCTGATAGCTGCCACAATACTGCGTAGTCTGTCACGTCCTGTGTTGAATACACTAGAAGGTAATAGTTGTGTCAGGCTGATATGTGAAATTTCACACATTTATGGGCACTTAAGCGCACTAGACCCTCCTCAAGTTGAACCTGGAGGCTCGCAGATAAGAACTTTGATTGATGCACAATGGTCGAGAATTAATTAAACGTCGCTTAATTTGTAAACGTCAAGCTCGGGAATGACTTTTTTATGCGTACGAGTGCTAAAGAAGATGTATCTTATGGCAAGGCAGATATTTACGTATACCATATTATGCACGTGGAATGAGGAGGACTTTCGTGATGCAAAATGCGTCGCTTTTTAACTTGCAGATAGCACTTTCAAAGGGAGAGATATGATTACATCCATATATATCACTTGGAGTTTATTTATTTGCGTTACAAACAGCTGGTGGAACGAGGATTAGGTTACATCGCAACGGCAGTGCGATGAGAGGAAGAAAAGTGAAAAAAAAACATGCACTGTTGATTACATTAGAGTGCTGACAAGTCGGGAAGATGAATGCATGAAAACACGTATTAAAATGCAAATGCAAGCAACAAACTTAAACGTTTCAGAGAGATTCCAATTCGGGTCGCCTCGTTTTACATAACCAATGAACTATTAGAGGCCTCCTAGAATTGAAACCTTAACGCAAAAATTAATGCATCAATGCCACCCACAGTTACTCGTGTAGTGATGTACACTCAGTCATTTGCCAGTTTAATTTTGTAAATACTGTAGTTTAATGCCAGTCGTTTTGTAAATACTCAATTTTCATGAAACATTTATTTCTTGTTTCGTTCTTCTCACGCATAAATGTTCGATTAATATATTTAGAAATGTTGCTTATTTAATTTTACAGCCCAGGATAAAATGAGTAATTAATTTTATCGTATTTTAAAAGCCGTACCGTTATTGCAGTACCTGATCTTTGATCGACGCTAAACGGTGCGATAATAGTAATTTGCCGGCCGCTAAAAACAGGCTGTGCCATCTAATGAATTGCTTCGTGTGAGTCGTCTTTCTGCAAACAACGTCTCAGCGCATTATTACTCTGCTCGCAGGCGTGTTGGGCACCGACATGGGCAGGTTTGCTATGCACTGAACCAGATTTGCAAGGTGCACTTTTTGTGGACTTGATACACGTTGAAGGATATTATGTTACAGTTGCTATTCGGCTCACGACGATGCATATCGGTACCCAAGGTCATGTGTGTAGGCATTTTATTTTACATTGTATATTTTGATTGAAAAACAGTTTGCGTGATCAGCTAGCTAGTGATTAAACTATTTAAGGATTCAACTTTCTCATTACTGCGACAAAAACGAGTGCCACAAATCATTTTAAGAATGGCTGAATCAGACTGCCCCTGAATTTTCAATTTTTGGAAACAAGATTACCTGTTTTGGAATTGATTGAGTATTTATTTTTGACAGATGATACTATTTGTTAAAATAATTTCTATATAAGATAAACATCGGTTTCGGCATCGCCGAATTTTCTTGACAATCAATGTTTAAACGTCCAATTTTTCCAATTTTCCACCGAAACACTTTACTGATCGTAGTCTTGTAGCATTAATCTGGTTTTGTTCTAATCATTCACTAAGTATTTATTTACACTAGAGAATAAAAATAAGTTCAAATTTCCTACAATAGAACAGCTGGTTATTACGCTGTTAAAACGGACGGAAGCCGAAGAAACAGAAGCTACCGGCAGTAACATTCACATGAGAAGTTTGGAAGATTCTTAAAACATTGATGGACAATCCAAACACAAAGGCAATTCGGTCGAAAAAGCAAGAAGCAAATAAATATAAACAGTCAAAAACGTCATATGTGTACTCGACACTGCGAAAATGCACGAAGCAGGGTAGGTTCAGTTTAGACTGCTGGCAATACGCAAATTTCCTGAATAGATCTGATTTGAGATTTGACAACTGTTTTTAACAGGGTTGTTAAATCATATAATCATGAACAATTGTTTAAGAATGTTAATTTTTCGCTTTGTAGCCATTTTTGAGTTGATACACTGTTTACAAAAACTGAGTAACCTTTTCTTATGAGCAGAAGAGATAGAAATCACAATTATAACTAAGATATTTTCTCGGAAAACAGATTTTTACCGGCTCTATGACTCTCGGGATTTTCTCATAACTAAGTTTATTAATTTTCGACGGTAGTTCATTGTAGTTTGTTTTGAAATTGTTAGTTATCTGTGTACCAGATATGTGAGCGTTAAAACAAAACAAAAAAAAAAGTCGAAGAGAAAGTTCTTTTACTTCGAGATGAAGCAACTTTATATATCGCTATTCATCGGTGGTTTCCACTAAATATAGCTTAATCATACAAGTAATTTTTTTATCTAGTTCGTTTATATCATACGCTCAATTGCGTTAGCTTTACGATGTCGATATTTCATTGTTTTTCGACATAATGAATGACTACGTTTAGTATAATATTTAGGATTTGAACCGTTGACTCGCGTTTTACTCAAGGTTAAAAGGGGTGACATTTTTTTTTTGTGCAGATTGAATTGGAGTTGTCGTCAGTACTAGAGCTTTGTGAAATTCGGTCAGGGCTCCTTTTTTGTGTTCGGCCGGTTATGGTTACCATTGGGCGACGAGGAAACTCCTCAAGATGTCGGAACAAAACAAACACAAACTAATAAATAAAGCAAAAAATAAACGCAAACAAGCAGATTAAACTCTTATACAAGACATTTGGAGAAACACATAAATTGACTGTATTTAACAAATGTCGCAAGACACTTACAGATCTCTGATAGAAGCATAAGGTTGTCTTGCTTGGGCCGAAAGCCATGTTCAGGTATTCGAAAGCCATGTTCAGGCGGCGTCATTATCCGTACATTGCCAGACTGGGTGACCGATGTCATCATACACACTCAGATTTTTTTACAGAAATCTGTAAAATTTTACTGGATTCTCAACAGCTGAATGTTCGGTAATCCGATTTGACCGTTATATTTTACCGAAATCCGGTAATTTTTTTCAGATAACTGTAAAATTTCGCCAAAATCTGTTAAATCGGATTACCGATCGTTCCATAATCCATAATCGTTTCCATAAAGGCAAAGATTGATATCCATGAGGTTAATTCCATAGTGAAGTACATCTAACTGGTAGTGGTTGAACATTAGTCTACTGATCATACGGACTTACGTGCAGATCCTTGAACCACGCCCTCGATGAAACAATAGGAAAGATGGAATGTAATCAGACAAATCAATGTTGCCAATAGATTAAAAAATGACTCGATTACCGACTGGTGTCATTATTCGAGAGAGGGATGCAGTTTGCGATAAAGCTATGAAGACAGTCTTTTGCAGTATGCTTGTATTGCAGATCTAATAGCGACCTAATTATGCCGAAATCTGATACAGCTATCTTAGCATCTATTTTTCATGTTGGAGTGGCTCAAAACGGCGTCTGTATACTTGTTAGGAGCGATCATCGTCCTCATACCAGCGTGAGTTTCTAAACAGTTCTGTGTAGGATGATCCTTCGGCATGGCAGGAGGTTGGGGAAGACCCATCAACCCTTAACATTGGCACTATAAACCATTGCTAGGATAGCCATATTACATAATTCGTGAAAATGATGATGTTGACAAGGCGGACACCTCAGTTTTTACTGAAAAATTTGGCAGAAAGGAGATGGTCTAGCTGACAATTTGCTCTTGCGGTAAATTAACGAAGCCGTACATCGTAAATGGAGCAATGAATGCAGATATTTACGTCAGTGCTTGAAAAAATATCTGTTGCCGCTTGTTCGTTAACATGACAATCCTGTAATATGCTGGCCCGACCTTCCTTCGTGTCAACTGACACAGTGGAAAATTTCAAAAGAGATTGGACAAAAATCGATGCTAATCAATATGTGCATAACCTTACGAAGAACGTTAGAGGAAAAGTTCTAGAACTTGCTTGTATGTGAAAAAGTAATCAAAACTCTTCCATGAACTGTTGAAAAACAATGTTGAGAAACCATAGGAATACAAATTGACATAAATAAAAATATGCTTTTTAACGAGCTGAAGGTGTGCCCTTTCTTTCTGGTCTATAGTAGTTCTGCAATCGTTGCGAAGATGGAGTCGGAAGAACAGCAGAAGCGCAAAAATATTTGCGCTCGTACCTCGAAAATTCGGATCTCACAGTTGAAACAACTGTATTTAAGCAAAACTTTCGTGCAAGATGCAAAAAACGTGAAGGACTACACACGTACAAAGTCCAAAAGGCGCCAAATTGCGATGAATGGCAGAAAATTGTGGGCAAATCACGTGAACGGAAGCTCTACACCCAGTTGTTGACCATGATGTAAGGATGACGAGAAATATGTATTCGGGCAACTTCCGGGGCTCCTGTTCTTTACTGCTCACTGCTCATATGTTCGATGTTCCTGAGGACGGTAGGAAGCAGAATATGTCAAAGTTTGCCGCAAAATTCATGATTTGGCAAGCAATTTGCTCGTGTAGAATGCGTAGCACCCCATTCGTGAAAACCGGGATGGTCAATGGTCAGGTATGCCTAAAGGAAGGCCTCCAAAAGCGTCAACTTCCACTTCAGAGGTCACACGATGGTCCTACGCTTTTCTGGCCAAATTTGGCCTCATGTCCTTACTCGAGAGATGTTCTGGAATGGTACTAGGCTAAGGAGGTCAATTTCGTGCCGAAGCATCTCAATCCCCCCTAACGCACCGGAACTGTGGCTAATTGAGAAGTACTGGGCCAACATGAAGCAGGCACTTCGAAAAAATCCTAAGGAAGTGAAATCGGAGGGAGATATGGAGTAAAAAAAGGATTTCGACACAAAAACAACTGATATACTCGTTGTACAAGATCTTATGAGTAGTGTTAAAAGGAAGGTTCGTGCATTTAGGTACGGTAATGATATTGAATAAAACAAACATGTGAAAAGTTAAATACGACCGATTGAATCTTTTCTTGTAATGCAATTTACACCTGTTGTCCATAACAGGACGTTAAAAGGACGAATGGGCGGGGCAGAGGTGGTTGATTATTTCAAAATACAGACTAGTGATCGAATCAAACAGCCTGCATGCCACATCGAACTATAACGGCCAACGATGTGTTAACTTTGCGGCCACCTGGAGTATAGTAGTCTGAAGAACCGTTTTACTTATAAAAACATGCATTACCACCTGATCAACGAACAAAAAAATAAATCAATCATGTTTTAATCGACGGCACGCACCTACCGCAGTGCGAAAATAGATTTGGATCATACGCGGATCAGGTGGAAGCTCCCTACCATCGGAAAAGCAACTTGGGGCAGTCACTCTTTTTTTTTAATTTTTTTCCCGTGGCCTATTTCCTCACAGGGTGACAATCACCGACGCCAGGAAGACGACTCCACCACCTGGACCCTACCTATCGACTCATGAATATGAGCCGGGACCAACGGCTTTACTTCCCTTCCGAAGGAAGACGTGACCAGATTTTTTCGCCTCAGAAAAACCACCGACGTCGACTGAGATTGAACCCAGACCCACTGGGGTGCCAAGTAGCAGTCACGCTTACCACTACACCACCGACGCCAGCAAGGGTCCGTCACTCTTGAAAATGGCCGGAGAGATATTTGAACCGCCATAGGTAAAGCCTTGACAAGCACAAAAGAGAAGAACGAGATCGCGAAGCGATGGAATAACTGTACCGTATAAACAACCCACGGAAATTCTACGAGAAGTTGAACAGCCATCTTGGATTCCAAAACGGCGTCGGACATCGATTTTCAGCCTTTATTGGCAAAAAAACCTGATCCAAAAATATCAATATTGTAGGGTATTTAACAGTATTTCTCACTTTTTACGCAACATAAGCCACCACTTATTGTTATGATTTTAATGCTGACGTAAGAACTTCAAGACACTAACAAAACGCGACGCGAGACAAGACACAACACTTTGCGTTCTTACAATTAAAAAAATTACCTTTTGGTCGACCGGTTTCGGGCGCGATGCTGCCCATCTACGGGACTGTGTCCGACCGAGGGCTTGATTATAAAATCAAACACTATCGCAGTTTTAAATGTGGTATGAAACTTACTGCAATGGAAGAAAACTTTTAACCATTTGCTTTTAACCGTTTTTGAGGATCTTAACAGGGAAAACTAAGTTTTCAACCTGTTCATATTCAGATTTGTATGCGAGCAAAACTAGGTCATTTTTAAGCACATATTTGACCTACTCATATTGACAGCACGTAATTATAATTTTAATTCATAAAAAATGACAATCTTTCCGATGGAACGGTGAATGAAGTAATTCTGCTCAGATAACGAAATTTATTAGCATTCAAAAACGTTGAACTTTAGCATAACGCTTCCATTTTCAAAATTTTGAAATGGACGCCAAAAGAAAAACGTAGTTCTATGTTAAAATATTTTTTTATTTAGAAAACCTTTCGACAAAATTCAAATTAGGAGCAATGATTAATGAATGATTTAGTGCTTCAAACGTATTCCAACAAGGACATGCTGTCCTAGTGACAACAATCAACAATGAAAGTGTTCAGTTGTGAGATCTTATATAGCATAATCGATAAAGGCACGGAACTGCCTATCCGAAGACTGTGGGTTTGATTCCCGGTCTGGTCCAGGAGATCTTTCGGGTTAAAAATTTTGTCGACTTGTGTAGGCATTTTGAAAACAGTAGCATCCTTCGGAGTCCAAAGTAGGCACGATGCCAACCATAATGTGCCTTTATCTTTCTATGCTGAAGTCGTTATCGGCGGTCACCAATGAGCGTAGATACACGAATTCGTCTACTACCTCGATTTCATCAACGTCGATCTGAACTCGTAATGGGAGGCTAACATTGTCTTCTCGTGAGCCTCTTCCCTTCATGTATTTTGTTTTTAGCGTATTAATCACAAGCCCAATCCTAGTTACCACCTTCAGCCTTAAGTCTGATGTACGTGTCCGCCATCGTCTCAAAGTTACGTGCTACGATATCAACGTCATCGGCGTGCCACTCGTGTCTATTCCAGCTCTTCAAGTCACACCCTCCAATGCAATGTCAAATAGCAAACACGACAATCCATTACATTCGTAATCCTCTCCGAGATTCGAAGGGATATTCAGACGACACACATCACTCGATCCACCGTTGCTTTGACTAACCGCGTCAGTTTTTCTGGACATGCATACTATATTCGTGCATGATCTGCCATAACTGGTCTCGATCGATTGTGAAGTAAGCTGATTTAAAATCGATGAAAAGATTATGTGTTGGCAATAAAAGCTCTGGTGTTTCAATACGATAGGGTGGACTGTGTATATAATTATGGACACTTAAAGATTGGACTCGGAAAAAATGCGACACTTTGTTTTGGATATAACTTTTTATCGCGTGGGTAAAAATTAATGAAATTTTGGGTAATACTAGTTTAGAGTGTTATTTTATGTGTGCAAAATTTTATTGCGATCTGTCAAGTAGTTTTCAGGATGCATTCGAAACAAGAAGAGCTACGCCAGCAAATCTTGGGCGCGGTGATCGATAATCCTGGTCAGTCGCACAGATGGATCGGCAAAAAACTTGGAATCCACCATTTCACCGTGTCCTGCATTGTGAAGATGTTCCAAGAGACGAAGACCATCGAGCGCGCCGCTGGAAGCGGTCTAAAACCGAAAACGGAATACCCAGAGAAGGCGTGGAAGATAAGGCAGTACTTTAAGAATAACCCGAACCTTTCCACCCGAGACGTGGCCAAAAAGGTCAATTCGTCGAAGTGGTTCGTCCAGCAGACCATGAAGCGGGCTGGGCTACGTGTTTTTAAGGTCAGGAAGGCGCCAAACCGGACTGACAAGCAAAACACGGTTGCCAAATTGCGTGCGCGGAAGCTGTACCGTGAGTGGCTGGTCAAGCCAGGCTGTCTCGTCATGGGCGACGAGACATATATCAAGGCGGACACCAAACAAATCCCCGGCCTCGAGTTTTTTTTGGCGGTACGTCCCGCATGGAGGTTCCGGAAAAGTTCCGGAAGAGAAAGATGGACAAATTCGCGAAGAAGTACCTGTTGTGGCAGGCGATCTGCGAGTGCGGACGGTACAGCAAGCCGTTCGTTACAACCGGCACCATAAACGGGCAGATTTATCGAGAGGAATGCTTGCAGAAGCGCTTGCTGCCCTTCCTCCGCTCTCACCGTGGTCCCACGCTGTTCTGGCCGGATCTCGCTTCGTGCCATTACGCCAAGCCTGTAATGGATTGGTACAAAGCGAAGGGCGTTAATGTGGTCCCGAAGGAGGCGAGCCCGCCAAATACACCAGAACTTCGTCCGATCGAAAAGTTTTGGGCGATAATGAAGAAGAAGTTGAAGAAAAGCGGAAAACATTCAAAACCGATGAAGCTTTGAAGAAAAACTGGGAGAAACTGTGTAAGGAAGATGGACAAAGCCTCGCCCATAGCTAATATATAGTTATCTAGTCCCAGAAAATTTGAGAAGTATCCGATTTAAAATGAATTTTTGGTGATCATCTTTGTGTGTCTCATTTTTTCCGAGTCCAGTCTTTACAACAAATTATTAATTTATTAGTTGATATGCTTATCTAATATTTTCAGTTAATAAAATCATTGACGTGTCATCTTTCCAATGAGGCAATGATATGAGGAACCCGTTGAACCTGATATTAAATCAAACAGCAATCACTTTCAATATATGTCAGGTGTGTTACAGTTCGCTTCAAAGATGAGAATATGGCTGAAACGGTAGTATGGATGCACATTCACTTGTTTTGCCAATTACGATAGTGCTTTGTTTTCTGCCCATGCGTGTTAATCCCTGGAATGTCGTTATCTTGAGGAATGTTATCGTAAAATTTATATAGTAAATATTTTGATGTCACCATTATTACAACCAAAGTGTTCCAGCAGGGCTCTGTACTTGCTGAAGAAACATGTATGCACATAAGGTGAGGTGTACGATTCATGGTTTAATTAACCAATGTCAAGATTTTTAGCCTACAGCTCAATGTTCTTACCATACAAGTCACGTTTGTCGAAAGTTGCGCTCAAAGGCCCAAGAGGTATAATGTTAATCAGCGTCAAGGTTTATTTTCGTTATTACTTCTCGTTCGCTTGTTCAGACTGTGTTTTCACACTTTTGCTTGTTGAAACTTCTCTCCTACAACCCGTGCAAATTTGCATCTTGTGCTGTTCAATACCAACTATAAACAGATATTTTCACTACATTAATAAGATCCACAAAAGGCGGTACTTGAAGTCGGCTCAGCGCGACAACGGCAGCTCATAGGTTTATTCGGAGGACAAGTGCCTTTCATTTAGCCGCCGACACCTTCCAACATCAGTCCTGTCTGCGACATTCACGAGCTATCGGAACCTATTGGCAGTACGTTCAACTCATCACAGCGCAGTGCCCGCACTCCACGTAACAGAAAACCGAGTAGTGGATTGGTGTGGAAATGGAAGCTGCGTGTTTCTTGGATTTCTGTCATTCATTCGAGTGTGCCTTTCCGCATGTATTGATTAATACATTTCGTCTTGGCTGGCCCGACGCGACGTTGCAACGGATCATTCAGTGTCAATTATAGTTCATTTGAATGCAATTATTGCCAAACCGTCGACGATTCCTCTGCATTGACGGTGAACTTGCGTCGGTTCAACGAATGGAGAGGGATTTAAAGTTCATTATAGAAGGTGTTCAAAAATTACCTCGAGCAACTAGAAGTAATCATTTAAATTATAAAATGTATTAAAGGTAGGAGGTCAGCGGACCTATTTCCGTCAATCATCACTATTTCTCAGCCGTATTTAAACCAAAAGACATGATATTTTAGACGTGTATAGTACCAAACATATACTATTCATGTAAAAAAAAAGAAAAAGTTGTTTGGTTTGAATACTACTACACAATAGCGATAATTGATGGATGGATGGATCCACTGCCGAAGTAGTACACTACCTTAGGTTTTCTTTGTAGCTGGAGAACAAAAACATTTAAACCTTCCCCTGCGAAATACTCTTCAAAACAAATATCCAAAAGTCAATTTAGTGGCGTCGAGTTAAATGTACCTGTAAAAAGTACTTCATGAAGCAAGTTTTATGTATCTTCCACACACACGAGTGCTTCTTATAGATTTTCTACACTTTGATACTGAAAGTGTTATTGTCACAATGAAAGCATATATCATAAAGTTTTCTGATCTTTGCTACTTAACACGCTAAATGTTGTAACAGGTATTCTTCGCAACTCATAAGCGTTGCATAATGTAGCACATTAAACAACAGTTAAATAATCAGTTACTGATTATTTAGTGACGATGCGTGACGAAAATCAGTTTATTATGATGCGAAGTAGCAAAATATTGAGTTGTATTGTTTATTTGCATTGGATTCAAACATTCAAATTTCAATCTTTGTTGTACTCAATTAGTTCTAAGGTTTAATTTGTATACAACAATCCCATTTACTGCACGTGAGTTGTGTCTTTTAACGTACAATGGTTTGTCTTAAATTTCCCAGTGAAACCAAATTTACACTTCATCTACTATTTTCTAGTATAAATTGCTATACCGATACTGAAATGTACCGCACGAAATGTGTCATACATGGAATGTTACACAACTAATCCACTCTTCTGACTGGCGGCAAATAAGACACGCAAATCAGTTCATTTGCCTGCCCCTCTAGACATAAATCCTACGGAGCAGTTTTGAAACAGTGAAAGTGCAGTGACTTATTGTTGCAATTAGCATTATGGAGCCTTCCCGTGAGCGGTTTCACTTTCAGTCGAGAAGAGCAGTGATCATTTCGAAACCAGGGTTTGACTTTACAGATGACATGAACACCAGGCGCCGGGATACCTATATGTGGCCTGCATGCACATTTTAATATCGTTAATTTCGTTAAAGGACTCTGTAATCATAATTCAATCTCTTTATGCACATTCCGTTCTCATTTGAACACGGTGCTGACTGACGACTTTGCTCATTATTTGCACTCCAATACTGTATCTAGAAGGTACTGCAATTCAGTGTATCGTAACGCGAAAAATGGTGTGGGCGTTTGTTATATGATGGATTTTCAGTAGATTTTGTCCTACGAAAAAAAATAGCATTTAACGATTTGCAGAAAATTGTGTTAGTTCAATATCTCTACTGCCGCTTTTCTTATAACAGGCCCATGCCGATTTTTGATGGTTTTGTTGTTCTAATGAAAATAAACTTTACAGTGCGTTTAGCTTTTGGAATAATTATAAAATAGCAGGCATTGTTCCAGAAATATGAATATGAACTTGTTTGTTTTTCCATTTTGAAAATTTTCTCAAAAATTTGAACACCTTATAACAAAAGAAAATAACATTTTACTAATACTTTAAATGTGTTTAACTGTAATGTATCTAGATTTATAATAATTTGTGAAAAGTTTTCATCATCATCGTTCGTTTTCTAATTCCGTTTAAGGCGACGAGAAGTGATAAAAATAATGGACGTGTTGAGTCCTGTCCTGTTCTCCAAAAATCAAAAATGCGTTTGGGGCTGAAATAGTATAGAGTAAAAAAAAAGTTCCAAATCGCAGCAACAAACAGAACTGCACAGCTAAATCATGGGCTCGGCGTTCGTACTGCGAATATTTGACGAAGTTTTCAGGTCAACTGTACCAAAAACTACAAATCCGCCAAATTGTTCAGAATACGTCCAATCGAGGAAGCTTTCTGGAAAGAAGCATAGAATTAAAGTTACCAAACACTTCCAACAAATTTGTACAAAGACGACGACCACGGTATCTGAAGAGTCTGTACAAATTCTGATGGATGGAGTTATGTGCAATGTTTGAAAATTTCCCTTGAAACTGAAATAAACAACTTGTAATTGAAATTTAATGCGAAATTTGTGTTTTGCTCTTGTTTTCAAGTGTCCGGATTATATAAGAAATCGAGCTTATTGTAGTTTATATAATAAATTTAATAGAGTTTTTTAACCCCATTCAGTTCAAACAAGCGACACGTACGGACGTGTTTTTCGCTCCCTCGCAATAAAAGTTTTCCCCCGTGTTTCCCTCTCGCCCGCTTTCTCGCGATTGCGTGTCCGGTTCGCGATCTATCACCTGCGCTTACTCATCTTTTGGTGGTGGCAAGGCAAAAGCAAGCGCTGCAAAGTTCACCAAGTTTTTTCGCTCGACCTGTTGCCGTGGCAATGGGTCGAAAAAATCAACACGTGGTGACATCCACGCCAGTGGCATCAGCTCCTGACGCTATACCGAAACCGAGCAGCTCCAAGCGACTACGCCAAGACGACGCCGATCCAGCAGACCCTAACGCTCGACTATTAGCGAGCAACAAATTTTCCGTGCTCCCGGTACAGGAGGTACCAAAGAAGGTAAAAGTCCCCCCGCTTTTCACCACATCAAAGGACATCGCTGCTCTCAGGGCTGAGCTTGCAGCAATCAAAATTCAACCGCTTTTCAAGCTGTGCAGTACCGGCACAAAGATCATGTGCTCGACGGAGGCTGACTACCGTGCTGTTGGTGCTCACCTAGTCATCAAGAAACATGAGTTTTATACTCACGACGCACCTGGAAACAAGCCGCTGAAGGTGATTCTGCGTGGCCTTCCGGAATTCACTCCGGAGGCAATAATTGCTGAGCTGCAAGCGGCAGGTCTGAAACCAGTGAAGGTTTTCCCGATCAGACGTCAACAACAGGGAAATCATCGGGACCAACTCTATCTGGTCCATCTGGAGAAGGGTTCCGTCACGATGGCGGACCTGTTGAAAATACGGGCCCTTTTCAACGTCATTGTCGAGTGGGACCGGTATCGCCCGAGAAAGCATGACGTGACGCAGTGTGGCAACTGCCTTGTATTCGGCCACGGAACTCGAAACTGCCACATGAAACCACGTTGCGGCAAGTGTGCCGGAGCACACACTACCATGGATTGTGCACCAATGGATGAAGAAACACCACCAAAGTGCGCCAACTGCGGCGCTAACCACGAAGGTAACAACCGAACCTGTCCCAAACGTGCGGAGTTTCTGGCGATCCGCAAACAGGCGTCCACTAAGTCCCGGCCGGGGCAACGCCGTCCGCCACCTCGACTGGATGAAGAAAATTTCCCGACGCTCCGGTACCAGGTGCCAAATCTATTGCCGATCCCATTGAATCACCGCCAAGTAAACCACCCATCAGCCTCCGTTCAGCATCGATTCGCGGCAGCTGCCACCGCCTCCACGCCGACTCCTCCTCCAGGCTGGGCCAATCCGGGTTGCAGTACCTCCACGCAACCACCCGCCGATGGACAGCTCTACGACTCGGAGCAAATGGTCGAGTTCATCCAAGAGCTCTACCGCCAACTACGTTCCTGCCGCTGCAAGGAAGAACAGCTCAAAGCCGCCACATCCGTGACGATGAAATTTATCTTCAAATATGGACCATAATCGCACCATCAACATCGTAAATTGGAATGCTTGTTCCATCCGGAACAAAACAATCGAGCTCGGTGACTTCCTTAACAGGAAGGCCATCGACATCGCCATCGTCACCGAGACACATCTCAAGCCGGAACTCACCGTTTTCATCCCAGGATACCGGATTGTGCGACTTGATCGTAGCGGCTCTAGTGGAGGAGGAGTTGCGATCGCCCTGCGCTACAACATCAACTACCATCTGCTTCCGAGTCTTCAACTGCAGTCAATCGAAGCCATCGGAATCGAGGTCGAAACTGTAATCGGCCCTATCACCATCATCGCGGCTTATTGTCCCAAGCAAGTCAGCACCGCTAACGGAACAACAACGGTCCTACGGAACGACATTCGCAAGCTCACTCGGAGGCAGGGGCAATTTATCATCGCCGGCGACCTAAATGCGAAACACGAAACCTGGGGGAACACCCGGCGGAACCGGAACGGAATAATTCTGCAGGAAGACCTGGAAGAGGGACATTACACCGTCCTGGGCCCGGATACTCCCACCCGGTTGAGCAGATCTGGGGTCCATTCGACAATCGACATCTTCCTCACCAACATGGGGAACAACATCGCCCAGCCGATCGTACACCAGGAGCTCAGCTCGGACCACTATCCGGTGGTGGCCGAAGTTGGCTCCTCGGTCAACCGGCATCGAATCACCAGACGAAACTATCACCGCGCCAGTTGGGAGAGGTTCCGACAACACGTTGACGACAACATCGATTTCGACATGCACCTTGATTCGGTTGATGACATCGAACGGCAGCTGCAGAGCATCGAGCAAGCGATCTCCCAGGCCCGGGAGCAACATGTACCGGTGATTGATCAGGTGAGCAACCCTGTACCCATTGATAGACCCACTAAAGAACTTATTCAATTGCGCAACGCCATTCGAAGGCAATATCAGCGAACTGGTTTGCCAACGCTAAAAAGTCACTGTAATCGAGTGACGAAAATTATTAAGGCCAGAATGGTGGACCTTAAGAATAACAATTTTTCCGACAAGATCCGCTCTCTCCCAGATTGTGCAAAGCCGTTCTGGAAGATGACCAAAATTTTGAAAACCAAGCCAAGGCCCATTCCACCGCTAATCCCACTAGACAACAATGGCTCTAAGGATCGCTTGATAACTCCTGCAGAGAAGGCTGCTGAGATAAGTCAACACTTCATCAGCTCCCATACTCTCGGACAAAACATCGTCAGTCCACACGAAGCTGCCGTTAGCGCGCTTATTACTAACATCCATCTAAGTCCCAACGATTTCACAGAGGAGTTGGAGATCTCAGCTGATGAACTGTTGACTTATATCAAAGGCTCAAAGAACATGAAGGCCCCAGGTTTCGACAACATCATGAACTTGGAGCTCAAGCAATTGAGCCCCCAGTTCTATAACCATCTGGCGATGGTTTTCAACCAATGTCTCCGACTTGGCTACTTCCCCTCGTGTTGGAAGTCAGCCAAAGTCATACCCATCCAGAAACCTGGGAAAGATCCTTCGTGTTCCAAGAGCTATAGACCCATCAGCCTTCTCTCAGGGTTATCCAAGCTGTTTGAAAAAACGATCTACCGCCGGCTTCTTTCATCTGCCGACGAGCTGAACATCTTGCTCGACGAACAATTTGGCTTCCGACGTGGTCGGTCAACAATTCACCAACTTAATCGAGTCATTAACATCCTCAGACGGAACAAGTCTGTTTCGAAATCATCTGCCATGGCACTTCTCGACATCGAGAAGGCCTTTGATAACGTGTGGCATGATGGCTTGGTGTACAAGCTGCATCGATACAATCTTCCCATCTTCCTGGTGAAGATAATTAAAAATTACCTGTCGGACAGGACATTCCGTGTTTCGCTGCAAGGTGCAGTTTCCGATGCACAGGAGATCTCCGCCGGTGTTCCGCAGGGAAGTATACTAGGTCCACTTCTGTTCAACCTATTCACCTCGGACATACCCCCGCTCCCTGAAAATGGATCTCTGTCGTTGTTCGCCGATGATACCGCAGTCGTCCACAATGGTAGGGTAACAAGAGCGCTTACAGCGAAACTGCAGCGAAGCCTGAATGTTCTGTCAGAATACTTCACCGAATGGAAGATCTGTATCAACGCGGCAAAGACCCAGGTCATCCTATTTCCACACTCCAACTCTCCCAAACTTGTTCCGCCTGAGGATTGTAAAATAAGCCTAAACAACACAACGGTGGAATGGGCCAAATCAGCTGTCTATCTTGGAGTTACAATAGACAGCAAGCTTATTTTCAGGGAGCAGGTTGACAAAACTGTCACAAAGTGTAACGTTCTGTTGAAGCTACTGTACCCATTGATCAACAGAAGGTCTACATTATCCCTGAAAAACAAGCTTGCTGTCTACAAGCAAATCATACTTCCAGTCATCGAGTACGGCATGCCAATCTGGGAGAGTTGCGCAAAAACACATCACCTGAAGCTTCAGCGTGTTCAAAATAAGTTCCTCAGGATGATCCTGAACACCCCTCCGAGGACAAGAACATCTGAGGTCCACCGTCTGGCTGAGATAAAAATGCTCGATGATCGCTTTAGTGAGTCTATCAATCGGTACAGGGCACGCTGCCTGACATCGGATCACCAGATCATCCGGAATCTGGTTCCCCACCCCTAGGATTTTCAAATTGTAGCTATAGTTTTAGTTTAAGTAGGTTATCAAATTTTAAACAAACAATGCCCCAAGGGCTGAGCTGAAAATTAATTTAAAAACATAAAACACACAAAACACATAAACACATAAAACACACTAAACAAAGCTGAAGAGCCCATTGGGCTGAAACACTTAAAAATTATAAAACAATGTATAAGACAAAGAAATGCAAAATAAACAAGAATTTTACTACTACTTTTTATTTTTTTTTTTAGGGGTCGGGGGGTGGTGGGGGGGGGGGGTGGGGGGTGGGTGGGGGGGGGGGGCGGCGGGGGGGGGGGGGGGGGGGGGGGGGGGGGGGTGGGGGCGGGGGGCTTTGGTGGCGGGGGGCGCCGTGTTTGTGGGGGCGAGGGGGGGGGGGGGTGGAGGAAAAGCCGCCCGTGACAACGAGACAAGAATCAATCATCCCACGTCACCTGCAGATGGCCACCCGCAATGAAGATGAGATGAACCAAGAAAGAAAGTCCAAGTTCAATCGCGAACTGTTTCTCCCCCGTCAACTAAATCCGTCCTTTTCAGGACGACCAAATTAGTTTGCCAACTAAAGAGTTTATTTGGTTGAAATTTTCTCTTGTGATGTTTGAAATTAATTTCAATTACCGCGCCCCGGCTGAACATAGCATTCATTAAACGCCGGGTCCCGTAGTAAATGACAAAGAAGGTTGAACAACCAACGAACGGAATTCGAGCCGAACTGCGTCACTTCAGACCGACCATGTGGTTGAGTTCGTTGTAGTTCCTAGCTATGCATAGCGGATTAGTTGCTGGCGGTGGCAAGCAAATTAGGAAAGTTTCGGTTAAGAAAATCATCCGTCTAGCGTGTAATAATTAAAACTAATTATTGTGGCGCAATAATTGAAGTTCGTCCCCTTTGATGCAATTTGTAACACATTGCCTTCGTTGGTACCGCCTTCTTTCGTGCACTAGCATCCGACGCCTTTACCTAATAGCTCTTAGCAGAACATTTTGATTCAGTCTTACGACAGTCGTTAAGCTGTGCAGTGGTCTTAGGATCGCAGTTGGCGGCGGCGAGCAGTCGTTGCCCAGAGAGGCGTTGGTGCAGTTGGCTGTTGTTGCCGATGCTCCCGTCAACCTTGCTGCGAGAAACATGGCTGTTGAAGCCTACGAGTTGGCGGGAAAAAGCCGCCCGTGACAACGAGACAAGAATCAATCATCCCACGAGATGAACCAAGAAAGAAAGCCCAAGTTCAATCGCGAACTGTTTCTCCCCCGTCAACTAAATCCGTCCTTTTCAGGACGACCAAATTAGTTTGCCAACTAAAGAGTTTATTTGGTTGAAATTTTCTCTTGTGCTGTTTGAAATTTCCATTACCGCGCCCGGCTGAACATGGCATTGCTTTAAACGCCGCGTCCCGGAGTAAATGGCAAAGCGCGTTGAACAACCAATGAACCAACAGATCCATAACTATCTTCTACGCGTTAGAGATAGTGGCCCTCTCAACCATCGTAGAAAATACAACCGGGGCCGTATCATAATTAAGAGCCACCAAATGCTTTCTAAAGAGTGTACAATAGAATTTTCTTGGCCCTTTTTAACATGTGTAACATAAGTCCTGGGAATACTTTCAGGCGTTTATTTGACAGCATTAACAAACACACAGATGTCAACCAATGCACTTGTCACGTTCATCTGTGTTCTTACTGAACTGTCAAACTCAAATTGCGCAATAGTTTCCATTAAAAATGTCGTACAAGCTGGATTTACGAGCACAAGTCGCCAACCTTTTCGGACGGCTTAGTACAAGTGAAATTTTGAGCGTGTTCAAAGACGAGCCAATATCAAAATCAACAATATACCGTGTTTTGAAAGATTGTCGTGATGGTAAAGAACCGGAAAATAAAAAGAAAAGTGGTCGCCCAACAAAATTGAGTGTCAGAACAACGAAAAAACTGCTGTCAAGCGCTGAAAACAAGGTTGGCCAATCAACACGCAAATTAGCACGAAAATTTCAGGTTACAAACATGACAGTCCATCGGATTTTGAGAAAACATAGCGTAATCTATCGGAAACGTCAGCGTGCACCAAAATATACACAGCAACAACTCGAAAAAATACCAAAATGCTGCCGTGCACTTCGTCGCGAGAATTTTGCAAATGGAAAGTGCATAATTTTGGATGATGAATCTTACTTCACGTTTTCGCACCATGAATTGAGTGGCAACGATGGTTTCTATACTGCTAACATTAAAACAACACCAGACGATGTTAAATATGCCAGCAAATCGAAATATGAGCCAAAGGTGTTAGTGTGGGCAGCCATGTCATCGAAGGGTATCTCGGCGCCTTTGATACGCCCAAACAAGGCCAAGGCTGTCAATTCTGACGTGTATATCAGCCAATGCTTGCCGAAATTGAAGCAATTCATCAAGGCAGCCCTATGTTTGCACCTTTAAACTGAAGGAATGATCCATGAAAAATTGAAATTCGTTCCATAAAAAACGTATTTCTGACCCATAAAGCTCTGATGAAAATCCATAACAAAATTAAAATGATCCATAAAATACAGCAATGTGATCCATACTTTATGTAAGTTTTAGCAATAAAATGTCAAAAATGTACCGTTATATATCTAGGCTATGATCCATAAAATTGTAACGATTACCCATAAATATATTGCAAATTATCCATAAAAGGTTCAATAACTTTCCTTAAACTTGTAAAATTGATCATTAGAATTTAACGTTTGTGAACTAAAATATATGTACATGATCAATAAATTATTGAAAATATTCCATAAATAAATCGCCAATGATCCATAATTGGTTTGAAAATGAACCATAAACTTCTAAATATGGTCCATAGCAAATAAATTTTGTGCACTTAAGTTAATATGTATGATCCATAAATTATGCCGGAGTTTTCCAATTTTGGGTACAAATTTTTATAAATTTTAACTACAGGGAAATCGATCCTTGACTGCACTACTACTCAGATTTATTAACATGTCCGTTCCTTTAGCAATGCAGCTTAAATATTGCTGTAAAAGAAGGATCACTTTGGAGAAGATTTTTAATTTTCAGAAAGCTGACTTACTCTTGCGATCTCACGTTCTTTTACGACCGCAACTGTGACATTTGTTTTCCAATAAATTTGGTAAAGAGCACTCGTGCACGTAAAGAACTACGGCAGCCCTATTTTTGCACCTTTAAAACTGAAGAAATGATCCATGAAAAATTGAAAATCGTTCTATAAAAAACGCATTCTTGACCCATAAGACTCTGGTGAAAACCCACAAAAAAATAAAATAGAAATGATCCGTAAAATTCATCAATTTGATTCATACTTTTAACAAATTTTAGCAATAAAATATCAAAAATTAACCGTTTTATATCAAGGGAAGAATATACAATTTTTTTCGGATTTCCCATTAACACATTGCAAATGATACTTAAAAGGTTCAATATTTTTCCTTAAACTTGCAAAATTGATCCACAGAATGTAACATATGTGCGTATCATCTATTAATTATTGTAAATGTTCCATAGATAAATTGCCAGGGACCCCTGATAGTTTGTATAACATATCACAGTCTTCAAAAAATGATTCATAACAAACCAACTTTGTGAACTTAACATTATTTGATCTCCCCGCAACTGCGACACATGTTTGTCAAGAAATTTGGTAAAGAGCTCTCCTGCACATAAAGAACTTCAGGTCAAATTTATGACTTGATTAAACTGTTGTTTCAGAAAATTTGATTTAAATGATGCCGGGCAGACGCTTGCTGTCCAACTCGCTATCGCTCGTCGGACCAAACTAAAAAAAACATCCTCTGTTTGCATTATACCGGGCAAATGCTTGAATCAGCCGTTTGCCTGGAATCTAATCTACGCTATGTTAACAATTCGGATGTCGGAAACATCGACCGCTTTCTGCCACCTTAGTTCTTCAATCCTCAATACGGCTACGCAAAAACTCCGCAATCCTTCTTTAGCAGCAATATTTTATCCGGTACCTAAAAGAACGGACATGTCACTAAATCTGAGTAGTAACGCAGTTGGAGATCAATTTTACAATCTTTAAGGATCAAAATTTAAAACAAAGTGCCCCAACCTGGAAAAATGCAGGCATAATTTATGGATCATACATTATGGTTTAGCGAACAAAACTTATTTACTATGTATCATTATTATAAGCTTATGGTTCATTATTCATCATTCTATGGATCATTGGCAATTTATTTATGGAAAATTTCAAATAATTTATGGAACATGCGAATATATTTTATTGCACAAAGGTTACATTCTATGGATCAATTTAACAAGTTTAAGGAAAGTTATTGAACCTTTTATTGATAATTTGCAATATGTTTATGGGTAATCCGTACACTTTTAACGACCATGCCCTAGATATAAAACGGTACATTTTTGATATTTTATTGCTAAATTTGTTATAAAGTATGGATCACATTGCTGTATTTTATGGATCATTTCATTTTTTTTGTGGATATTCACCAGAGTCTTATGGGTCAAAAATGCGTTTTTCGTGGCACGATTTTCAATTTTTTATGGATCGTTTATTACTTTTTATATGCAAAAGTACGTTTGCCTGAATGAAAAAAATAAATATATTATTGTGTTATTTCCAATTGAGGGCAATATTGGACAGTTGTCAAGCAGAAGTTGAAGAAGTGTGGAAAGGTGACTCGTGATGCAATAGAGATGAATGGTAGAACAAATTGGCCGCTTAGGCTAACTAACAGAGTGTCCATAATATGATGAAAGGTATTTGAAGATGGTCACTCACACACGCTTGCATGAATTCGTTTATTTCATAAAAAGCTATGTGGATTAAGGTGGGCAAAATTGACTATTCTGAGTCATGCGGAATTTTCAAGATATAATTGCATAAACTACAATTTAAATCATATTGTATATTTCCCATTCTCATTTTATCAATAATTTCAGCACGCTTTGGAATCATTTTTGCATTCCAAAACCATGTAAGAGCCGGGAGAAACACGACGGGCATCAAAGGCTCAATTTGTTTTTCAGCATTTCAGCATTACACTTAATTTAAAATTGCACTTCTGAATTGCAACTACTAGAAGACTGGCATGTGCTTATAAGCAATGTAAGATTATATTTTAATATTGTGTTTAGTGGCATTATGGTAAGATAAGCCATTTATTTCAGAAATCGTCAAACCGGACTCTTCGTTCACTCCAATTGCTATCTTTGAAATGTTACTAGAACAGTATAAAAAAAAATTACTACATGTCTTTTAAAACAATATCTTTTATTGAAATTTTATCTTTGATATTTGGAATGATCTATTCTGTTTTCAGCTTTTCCAGGACAAGAAGGATATTAATTCATATCTAATTTTTATTTATTTTTCAGTAACAATCCATTGGTAGTATCATTCAAGTTTGAAATTTGAATAAATTGGCATGTTTGTCTATAATGATATCCTAATATTGTGTGTACAAAATATACTAAATATTAAATAACATATAACGGGGAAAGGGAGGGACCATCAGGGCACCCAAGTAAAACGATTTGGATAGGGAGCATGGGACTGCCTCCTCCCTATTGTTAACATTTCGCGGAACGAGGGCGGGCTCTTCGACCCGATCTATTGGGTTTATTCTGTCAATCGAGGGCTCGATTCTAGTGCTGTGCGTGTGAACTTACTTTTGGAAGGAGATTCTTTTCCCTATATTCGCGGGTTTCGCGTAAGTGTCTCTGCTTACGGGCCCGCCCAAACGTTTTTGGCCCTTCCTACAGGAGCTTGAAGATCACAAACACTATTAGAATCCTGATCAAATCGTTTTTCAGATTATTCCACTGCTATGGGAAGTTACCTTGCTACAATAGATGTTAGTTTTATATCATCATCATCATCATCATCATAAATGACCCTAAAAGTCGAATGATATTATTATGATATGCTATTTCTTACAAAGAACCTCAAAATGTAAAAATCAGGATTTTTTTTATTTCTAGTTATCTCTTTTATATAAAGTTGTTCCTTCTTTGAATGACTTCTATTATTATTCACATGACTTAAGGAGTTTCCAGAGACAATTTGAAAAAAAAATCGTGCATTTCAATGAAAAAAAGTCGTGCAGTCGATGATCCATCCAAAAAAAATTATTTATAATTTATCATTTGTTTGCTGATTATCCTCCATCTCGAATTAAATCTAACTGACAACCGCACAACTGGTCGAATTTAAACACTGCACTTTAAAAAGAAACTGGGCAAAATTTGATTAATTTCAGTCAAGTATGAAAAAAGTGTCGCAATAATTTTCGGCTCACTCTTGATCTCTAATGGTTTTTAATCACCGGAATGGCAACATAATAACTTGTCACATTTATGCAAAAATGAATACAAATAAACATTTTGCGTTGCTTGGGTAACATACGTGCTGTAGAATAATGACCAAACAATACTGCGGTATTCTAGAATAGACAACAACATATAATGTTTTATTGTGTAGGGTTATTAGAATTGAAGCTGAAGCGTTTTATAAAATCAAGCATATTGTTTGCCCTATGAATAATTGAATTAAAGTGGTCATTGAAATTTGGTTTAGAATGTATGGTAACACCTAAATACGTAACTTTTTCACACTTTTGAACATATCGATTTAATCTCTATTCAACTGTCGAATAACATCTTGATTTTCTAACGAGATTCGTTTTCTCCTGAATGATAGTTTTTTTTTTTGATATTCAGTTGCAGTAAGCTTGTTGAACACCATGTGTGGATGGTATTTTATTCTGGTATATGTTTCATTTCGTTGGCATAAATAAGCACTTTTTTTGTTTTATTAATTAAGGAAATGTCGTTTACGTAAAGTATGAATAAAAGAGGGCCAAGATGGGTACCTTGTGGAACACCTGAGGTGACTTGAATGGGGTGGGGGTTTCTTTCCATTGAATTTTATTATTTGCTGTTGGTTTGTAAGATAGGATTCGAGCCACTTAATAAGTCCAGGCCCTATTCTCGTTTTCTGCAATTTGAAGAGTAGCATAGGAATATCAATACAGTCAAATACTTTGCTAAAATCTACGTAAAGAGCTTCTTCGTCATTATCAATCAAATTTAATGGATAGTTGATAAAGTCTCACAAGTTGTAGCAGTTTAGTATCATTTGTAGAATCCATGTGACATGTTTGTAGTTCTATTTTTATTTTACCAACTATATGTTTTTATTGATTGTTGCTTCGAACTGTTCAAGAATGCAAGAGATGATGGTCATTTTCAAATGTGATGGAATTACAGTGAATGGCTGGATATAGTTGATTACAAACATCTAAATGTTTCTCCAAATGTTCACATTTTGTGGTTATCGCTCTTTGAAATGTTGTGCCCTTTGTTTATATTTTTGTTATACAAGACTGGATACTCTGAGTCTTCATGATTTGTCTTTTCTTCATTAGAACCTCTATACGAATAATTCCGATAAGAATGTTGTAAAATACGTCGACAGCATGTTCCACCTTTCCTCTATTTCGTAGTATTGATTGCCAGTTCACACTTCTTAATCTACGTTTTATGTTGTCATAGTTCGCTTTATGGTATTTAAAGACTTTCCAAACACACAATCTTGGAGACTTTGGTGTTCATGAACAAACAGAGAATAAAAGTTATTAAGTTATCACATGAAAAAAAATAGAAGACAATTTTAAAATCAATCATTAGCAACAAGAATTCGCCTTGCTTGAATTGTAGTGATTAAACGATCTTGTATTGTTTTGTAAGTGAAAAGTTTAGCTCAAGTAGATGATATACACATAAAATCGGTATATGAGCATACCATTGGTGGACTTTTCAGGCATCATATACAATTTAACCTCATATGTATATGTGTAAGTGGGTTTATTGGGTAGGGATTGGAAAGAGGGGAAAGGAGGTACAATTACGCATAAAACGATAAGCCACATTCTAGTTTATGGATGTTGCCTTAGAAACTCCGTATCATATTGGGAGTAGTGTAGAATAATGGAATACTTTTTTTCACCAAAAAAAAAGTGTGCTACTTCGAGCGAAAAGAATTACAGCATACATCGCTTCTCTTTGACTACCTGTTACATTTATGACCATTAAATTTATATCTTTGACAGTTTTATAAATCAAATATACAACTATACAAAGAATGTATAAGAGTCTTTTATTAGAAAGCAGAAATTGCACAAACAAAACTTGGTTGAAACTTGTAATGCCTTCGGGAGGACTATTTGCGATCCACTCACACCCTCATTTTGTTCCGCAATTGTTTTGTTCTGGTGCAACGAGTTTTCAATATACCCCTCTTCAACGATGACTTCTTACCTCCAAGTCGGAGGTTTTCATTGCAGGATTTGTCCTGGAATTTGAAAATTTTGTTCTGGAAAACCTACTTAGGAGGAATGTTTAGCCAGAACACATCGACGTCCGTATGCATAATTCATAAATGTGAAAACAAATAGAGAGACTTGTTGCTAAACTGTTTATTTTTTTCAGTATTCATCGTAATTTTTGAACCTGGCAAGCCTCCTGCTACAAATGTACAACACTTGCTGAAAATATCAACAACTTCACAACTTGTTGCATAAACTACTATTTTGCAAATGAAATTCTGTTCGATACTCAAAACCGTTGCGAAAGGTAACACGTTTTGGAACAGATCATTTGGTGAGGAGAAGTAAGCTGTAATTCAACACAACTGCGCGACAAAAATAAAAAACAAAATATTATAATGCTGCAGGTATGTGCCTATCGTTCAACTCAGTCTCTTTTTCCAAATTGGCTGACGAACTAACTGAAAGTAAAACCTTAACTAAGTCTGAGTATCTGCATCCTTGACATTCAGCTACGCTGTGTCGTAAAGTATGTAATTTTCTTTGACCAATAGACGGGGACACGCAAAGCTTGGACAACGAAAATGTTAAATTCACAGACGCTTGAAAAGGCTACACTAATAAATACCTACTACTTTTGCAACACCGCAGGTACCACAGCAGGATCGAAGAGTTATAATCATCTTTTTATCTCCGCTAAGAGAGTGTATGCAAATTGCTGGTCTAGGTACTGATTTAGATTTTAATGTCTTTCTTCCATTTATAGATTTCACTTTATTGTCAAATCTTTAGGAACGGCAAATAAATTAAGCCAATAAATTGCGCCCTCTATTTCACTCACTGCCGTTCGAGGGAGACTATCTGGCCTTCGACGGTTTAGTTACTGCTTCATGCGGCTAATCGTGAGCCAAGGTTTAATGGAGAATATCCACGCGGTTGCGCGTCAATGAAAAGCAACGAACCTTGTATCTTGGTTTGAAAAGTATTGTGTTTACAGTAGCTTGGTTTATGATTCGTTTTTTTTTTGTGAGATCCGAATCGTCCATATTTGATTGTAGATAGTAGGTAGCGATCTCTACTCATCTTCATAACATTACGCATTTGCATAATCAGTTATGGGATTGGAATTCCTCATCGAATAAATAAACCTGGTCACCAGTGTTGAATTCGGTTTGCGGTTTTCGGGAAGTATTTAACAACGGTAAAGGATAAAAAATCATTCAATATTTCCACATTTTGAATGACCTTTCTGAAGAGGTTCACATGCTCTGAATCTCTCGAATATCAAAGACTTATCAGAAATGAACTAATACATCTGGTAATCCTGGCCGCACGATCTTTTAACTTCAATGAATAAGCTGCTCAAGGCACTACTTAGGAAGCGCTTAAGCGATCGGCTGCCGCAAAGCAGAGCGCAACCATCATGCCTGAGCGGCGTGTATTTATTGTGGCCAACAGGATAAGGTAAAATATAAATAAATATATTGGTAGTAAAATCTGCAAATAAAATAAACATTCATCTCGTCTCAAGAAGGCAGACTCACTGCACAGCGTGGCATGGAGGACAATCTGATTCACATAAAAGAAACAAAAAGATCAGAAACTTGTCTTTCGTTGTAGAAAAAAGAGCGAACTGCACGAACAGCGAGTCACTTCTTCTATGGCATGCAAAACGTCTCCGTAGATTCTCTAGTCAGGTACGAACGTAATAAGCTTTGATTTTATCTCTGCGATTTTTGCCCAGCATGACCAGATTAAGCACGCCTTTGAACCACTTTGGTACTTCCAGGCCAATAAGTACGAGGCGAAATGGGATGGATGAAGAAAAATTTACATCATCGGATATAACGGCAGGTGTACTTATCCAATTAGAACGAAAGCGTTTAAAGCTCAAGACACCTTTAGGGCAGCACTGTAATTGATTGGTTACATTAATCATCCCTTTTCACACTATTGATGAAATCTTGTTATTTTCATGCCTGTTTCTTCGTCTAATATTTGTGGTCGAAATTGCTAGGCAAGCTATCCTAAATGTGAACAAAATCATATCTTGCTCATGCTGCTTTACTATTTCACAAGTCAATTAGTAGTATCCTCAATAACATATTCAATTGTAATCGGAGAAAACTATAATAATGGGGGTAATTCTAAGAGTCGAAGTGACGTTCGTTATTTGGTGAAGTAAGAAAAGTCACTCGCAGTGACGTGACTATTCTGGGTAAATCAAATGGATAGTCACGTCACTGTAAGTGACTTTTCTCACTTCACCAAGTGACAAACGTCACTTGTACACTCATAATAACCCCCAATATTTTTTCCATGGCTAATGCGATGGCTTGTACCAGACATCGTACAGGTACAGAAAAGTCAAGTGGATTACTTAAAGAAATTTCAGTTTACTACTGTGATTCTGTATAGCATGACTTTGACGTAATACCAAGCAATAAAACTAATATTTACATACATTAATTGTTATGTTTGTGTTCTCCGTGCGTGGAGTAACGATTATGATGTAGAAGGATGTATTTACAGTTGGGTGTCCTATTACACGGTGAGTGGTACCAACCACTCAACTCGATTTCTCTGCTGTAAAGAAATCAAGCTGAACAATGCATTAGATCCTAAGTAACATTGAGAGATTCTCTTCGTCGACATTTTCAGTGAACTTTAATGTCAAAACCCATTATTTTTATTGCTATTTTTTTTGTCATTAGTGCTCGTTCACGCCTTCATGCCTAAGTTTAATCATTTGGAATCTTTATTCTCGAGAAAAAACCGTCACACTCAAGTGATGTAATTTTGATGTTTCATTTGCTTAGACGCCAGAATTAAAAAATAGGTTTACTTATTCATTCAACATTTTTTAATTATGAATGCCAATCTA
Organism: Aedes koreicus; assembly: GCA_024533555.2. Classification (NCBI taxonomy): domain Eukaryota; kingdom Metazoa; phylum Arthropoda; class Insecta; order Diptera; family Culicidae; genus Aedes; species Aedes koreicus. The sequence goes on from JAHHFK020003367.1 coordinate 64,649, forward strand.
GTCTGCCTAAAGTAAACTTTATTCTGCAAAATAAGTTAAAAGTATGTATAATTAGACTGATGTAAATTTTGAAATATTCGCTCTCCTGTGTCTCAAAATAGGTGCCCCTAAAACAGAGTGGGGTTACAGATGGGAATGTGATAGGTACATGTTATAGAAACAAACCATATTTGTTCAATTTAAATCTCTCGGTGCTTCTTTTTCTTGATAACTTTGCGCAAAATCTTTGTGAACCTTTCGCAGCTGGCACGCATGATTTCTTGAAGAATTTGGTCCCAATTATCACCCCATTAAAAAATACTATCATACAATTCAATACATGGTGGGTATCATAAAAATAGAACAAGATCTAATGTGAATATTTTATTGTAATTGAATTGTTTTAGCAAAGATTCTCGCTATGCTTCCATTGTAGGTCCAATTAATTAGCTACGCAAAACATTGGTTTGGTAATTGATGGTTATTTTACCGATTTTTATTGTAAAACGAGCGTCGGGGTGAAATTAAATTAAGTTTAATGGGGAAATATTATGAGTTCAATTGTTTTTACTTACGGTAAAGTAAAACTACCAGGTTTAGGGTAATTATTGAATGGATATTGTTCATAATGTTTTCTTCAATTTCAAAGCAACAGTATTTCAGAATAAATAATTTTATTTCATTTGCTTCGGGTTAGCAACTCATTCATTTTTTTAATTTTGGTTGTATCCCACGTGAATAACTTTTGAGTGGGTGGAGTTATTTCCTTTTATAGGGTGTCCCAGAAAGGGTAAGTACAATTTCTACACGAAATTGTACGAAACCGGATGATGAAAGACAGCTGATCTTTGTTTTCATTCTGAAAAATTAGTTTATGTGTCGGAATTGAATTTTTGCAACAAAGTCATCAAAATGCGAAGCATTTCTCCTAAAAAGCGTAAACAGGTTGTACACAAATGGTGCTCTATTCTCAATATTTCACTAAGTTAACGGGCTAAACTGGAAAGTGTGATTATCGGAGCGGTTCGAAATGCCATTCGGAGGTTTGGTAAGGGTAGTAGCTTTGCGGAGGTACCAAAACTAGGTCGTTAACCAGGACCAATTGACCAAAAAAAGGACCGGAAGATCATAATGGCTGTTTCGCATAAAAAAAAGCAGTTCTATTCGAGATGTTGTCAAAGCGCAGGGTACTTCTAAGAGTAACGTCTAACTTGCCAAGGCAAGAATCCATCTAAAAATTTTCAAGCAGCAGCGTTAAATCGTAGGCTTCGAAGTTGTACGACGGTCTACTGTGTGGAAAATATGACACCGTCCAAGCCTCTGCAAATATAATTTCAATGTAACCATGGGTTCCATGGTGGCTGATAAATGTAAACAAACGAGTCGCTTATTTATCTTCAGTCGTAATCTCTTAAATGGTTGCACTCAAAACAGATATTATCAATTTCGCTATTAAAATATTACCCGATTAATATGAATCAATAGTGTCAATTTGTGACACGTGTTGTGAGGCAGCCTGTAGAGGATTCCAAATAAGGGTTTCATATGCCTCCCAAAACTTCACAACTTTGCTGAACATCACTTTTCGAATGAATGTATGAAACAAAAGCTGAAATTCGAATGGGTAACAATATCTTATAATAGATCAAGCTAGGTTTCCCGGTTTCAATCCAGTATGCTTTTGGCGCTACTGTATGAACGGTTCTATGTAAAATACGGTAGCATACTGTAAACAGTTAAAAATGTCCAAACAACACGATTTTTAATGATCCAATAAGCTTGGTCAACTGCTCAGCAGGCAAAATTGGTATTGCGAGGTATATAGAGAAATGGACCGAAAACAGGCAGCTGTGAAAAAACATATTCTGTTCGCGAAGTTGCCAAAAAACTGAGCATTAGTATCGGAACTGTGTAAAATATCAATAAGCGTAACAATATCCAAAAAAAGCAGAGCACCCAAGAGAACGAATGTCCAAAAAGTATAATAGACAACAAGGTCACGGAACTCGTACAATCTTCTCCTGAATAAGCCAAATCGATGCAACTTGAAGGACGACGAAACGTATGTTAAATTGGACACCAGTATACCAGTCTAGGCCCCCATTTTTTTAATGCTGTGCAGTGCATGGATGTATTGGATGACGAACGTTACATTAGAACCACAAAAATTGGAAAGAAGGTGTTGGTATGGCAGGCGATTTGCTGTTCTTAAGAAAGTTGGAAGAGAAGATAGCTCCGTTAAAAATTTTAAGAAAATAACGGCAATGCGAAAAGTTACAGTGAATGTTGTGCAAAATCTCATGAGAGGCATCAGGAGTAGGTTTCAAGAATGTATTCAGGAATTAGAAATTAATCTTCAAATCTATTTGATATTTTCTACATGTACATTAATCTTCATTGATTCATTGAGTTTGTTAAAAAAAAACAATTCTTATTGCAAAATAGGTGACCACATAATTAAATAAACAGCCATTAAGTTTCTTTTCGTAATAATGTTTGCTTACGTTTTTTTTATCAAAGGCATACATTACAATATGTTGTGTTGTGTTTATTTTCAAAGGCAAACATTATTAACTCTGTATCTGTGCCTCAACCTACCCCGAAGTGGGATGTTTTGCAATGATAACGTCCTTGGTTCGAGTACTACATTACCCATGCCCTTTCGCTCAATTTTCAATACTTCTATTCCATTTCCAACCTACCGTACACTGACGGAACTTTCAACACTTTCTCTTCATATCTTTCATTCTAGCAAACATGACTGTCTACTCTTGGTGCCTCATGGCGATGAGCGAAACATCTCCTTCTACATCATTATTAACTCTTCCACTCATGCGTCAATCCTTTGATTTCGAGTAGGATGTATTGCGAGGGATAAGAATAATATAGGAACATCTATCCTAGTTCCTTACTGATCAGCTGCTTGTTCATACCAAACGATTATCATTTTTTTTATTTTCCTCTGTTTGAGGCATAAACTACTGCAATCAGCTATTTTTTTTCTATCTATTGTAGTAGGTACATCCCGTATCCTATATTCAGTGCATGTCGAGATCCTTCATTACTGGTGGGAAATGATGAAATATTCGCTTTTCTTACAGTGTTTGTTGTATGTTTTAATAGCAATGAATCAAGTTTAATTGAATGTTTCTACATTTTATACCCTTAGAAGAGTAAGAGTCATCATCGTCATCATCAGAGTTCATTGATTTTTTTCTGTCAAAAATCAACTTAGTTAAATGTGTTCATTGCTTGCTTCTTGGCAACTGGACCACAATTAAAAAACTTCATTAACAGTAATTTTATTTCCAAAAAAAATGCTTACGAATTTTGATGCTAATGATGACGCAACTTTGAAAATTGATGACTGCTGTTTGCACCTTAAGCAGGAGAGCAAACATTTACTTTACATGCATGGGTGTAATTTGAGGCAATAGAGACACTTGTGGATGAATCGACAAGTGAATTATCTTGGAAAGTACCGTGTTGCTTAGACCATTAGTCAATAAATCCGGACACTTTTCTTAGTTGTTTATTATAGTCTACCAAGTAGTTCTCAGTACGTAAATTTGAACATAAGCTTATGTCATCGTTAACAACGGTCCCACAAGTTTTAATCAATGAAAAATTTACCTTCCAATGAATTGAAAATAATATAATTAATTAAACATAATAGTTTACCAGATTACTTGTTATTCCTCACATTGGCATTCCTCCCTTGGTATTATGTTGTTAAACCATAGCTTATGTGCAATGCACAATGTAGGAAAACGGCGAAGGGGCATTAAAAGCTTCATTGAGGGCGAGTTGTCAAATTGTACTACAGATGGCTGTCACCAGTTCGTCATAGAATAATAAACCGAATAGTTAAGAACTTTCTTATCCGCGTGCAATCGAATCGGTGTCTATAACTGACTACTAAACTTAATTTTTTTTTCCGTAAATTAGCTTTCACTCGTTTCGTAAACATGGGTTTTGTACAAGGAACAAATGTCTCGTAAATTGAACGAAACATTCATATTGCTGGTCATCTGGTAGAAATGCTATCATTACAACATTTTGTAAAATGCACGTGAAGACCAGCCAATCGCTGTTTCTCTTCAATCATACTCGTACATGTTGGTATTGCTGCTCAGGTGGGTGGGTATCATTGATTTATCCCAAAATAAAAATTAAAGAACTGTCGAGAATTATAATTTCATACTAATTAGTCATGTAACTTCTTACGAGTCACCATGGCCTAGTGAGATCAACCACGGATTCAATAACAGCTCTTCCCAACAATACAGGTCAAACCCCGAGATAGAAACATTAAAAAATAAACGCTGAACTCCTTCTCGGGGTTGTGCTTTTATTTTTCAATTACATTTTGAGTCGATACAAATAAATCTGTCAGTCATTCTTGCAACCACCAGAGAGACGTTTCTTTTTTATTGTTTTCGTACAAAGAACGAATGTTTTTTTCTGTGGTAACAAATGCTTCGTGCTTTTTACAATTGCGCGTGTGGCATAAGATACGAAGGCAGCTTCTTAAAAAATACAAATCTATTTCGTTGCAGAAAACAACGAATGTATTGGTTAGTCCTACATCCGATTTCGTAGTATGAACAAAAAATAATTTTCAGTGTACGGGTGGGATCTATTTATTTATGGAAACGTGGGGGTCTACTCCTTGATGACGATATGATGGATGGCGTCTGGTCAGCAGCAGTAATAATTGGATGCCTCTGGCAGTAATAATTGGAGGTTCTGGCAGTGGAAACTTTCAATCCGGTTGCCCAGAAGAAACATAATCCTCGTTATTGCTTCTAAATTGCCTTTTTATTCTCCGATATTATTCGTTAGATATTCACAATTCAACTGATTGTGCCATGGAGTTAAGTTTTATACCTGTGGGTGTATGGTTTTCTTTTAAAATACAATTTAAAAAAAAAAACAATTAGAACCGTCCCAGATAGCGGACCCTAGTACTATTGTAGAACAATTGAGGTAGCGAAGTACGCTATCCTACTTCAATCGTCCTTCTCGTCCTACTACAATCGTAGTTCATTTGCACTTCTAGTGTTCCAACCGGTTGACTTGAAATGTAAAAATAGCTTTTTCATTTCGAATTTTGGCAGTTGGTTGAAGGACACTTTTGAAGTAGGTTTCTACTAGGGCTGTTCACTTCAAATGGACCTAGGATTATTCGTTAAAAAATAAAACATACAAATAACTTCGTTCGAATAGTTCAAAAACGTTACCCTTCGTTCGAATCAAGAACTGGAATTCCGTGAGCGACAAGTTCAGCTTCTGCGCCCATTCCGTTCGACATAATTGGGTGCGGTTGCGTCAAACGCTAAACTGGTTGAAAAAAAAAAAAACTAAAATTTAAAAAACAAAGAACATAGCATCTGACAACTGAGCAAATGATAGTTGATCGATTTTCAAGTCGTGAACGTGAACGAATCGTATCTGGGGTGTATTGATTACTAGTTGGGAGGAGCTTACTTGAGTGTCCATCACATTTGTCAATATATTGACAATAGTTGTATTGAGAAACGCAAGCTAGCGGAGTGAATTTTTTGTATGACTTTTCATTAACTACATAAATGTATTTTTCATGTTTGGTTGATTATCAACCTACTCTGTATAGATGTTCCCTATGGAATCGTTCCATATTTTTAGCAGGTATTGTAATTGAGGTATTGTAAATTATGGACATTGATGCGACCTCTGTAGCCGGTTTTTTCAATAGCCTTATACTAACTAATCGCAATTTGACCAGTAAAAATAACATTGGGAAATATTATTTCAACGTTTCAAGTGGAGTTGAAGCACAGCGAAAAAAAATTATGTTGTTGATGAATTTTAGCTGGAATGTTAATAAACACAGTTGAAAGGCACATTTAGCTGCACATAATAATCCTTTATGGCAGTCAAGGGTGCGTTAAGGTATATTTTATACAGTCCAAAAGGCCTTCCATTTCAACTTGTTCAACATTTTCACTACCGTTTGAAAGTTGTTAGCTATAATATCTGGTAATACTGGATTTTCATAAAATTTGAAAACAAGTTCTATGTCCGCTCACCCACCTTTTAAGGAAATCTAGGAAAGCAAACACGAAAACCTTGCCGTTACACAATAATATAACAAAAACTCGTCTTCATCAATAATGTTTTCGAATATTCGTATACAATTTAATTGATCAACGCTGATTTCAATCGATCAATTGGCTGATTAAAATTTATGAATGAGAAATGTTGATCCTTAAAAATCCGGTTCCTTGTGGTGTGGGTAATTTCGAACCCTGCTTGGAGTTGTCCCACGAATGGTTTTACGATTGGTGCCAGACGTTTACTTACAATTTTGGAGATTTTTTCTAGGCGGGGTTTAGCAATCTCGCTTGTCACCCACGCAGGACACACAATTGCTTTCATTGGTTTGTACCCATACAAACCTCTTTCTTTTTCCTTGTAGCTTTCCAAAATAACTATTCTTATGTCGTTTCGATTTCAGCGCATACGAGTTCTATCATTTTTGTTTCAAATCTACTTCTTCCTCTTCTAGTTCGCATTCTGAAAAGAAAATTCATAAAGTATGCTTAAATAATAATAAAATCTCTGAAAATAGATTTGAGCTGTTCATAACTTGCGAAATGTTAATATACCCTAATTTAAGATTTATTCTATTTCTGAAAATAGACAAAACATACGAATCATCACTATGGGAACATTCATTGAATAGGTCTCACAGAATATGCCCATTTTCAACTCCCGCTCCCCCGTCGTAACATATTTTGTATGGACAACAAACTAGTTTGGAAAGATTGTCACAATTTCCGACGCACCCCTTCCTTCCTCGGAGCTTGACATACTTAATCGATGTTCATTGAATAATATCAAATATTTGAATGGATGTATAGATCATTTATAACCATTTTGAACTAAAACAAAATCTAATCAATGGTTTGAAATAGTAGTGCTGCTGCCAGCGATATACGAGATAAGATGTAATGCTTTACGAGGAATGCTTATTTTTCGCGGATTGTTCTTTTCGCTTATCGACCTTGACAACCTTACTATAATTAAAGTTGCTGCGATTCAGCACAACCATTTTAACACTTGAGGTTGGAAAAAGCCTCAGTTGAATGGACTGTCAAAATTTTAATCTTGGAGCAGTCTTTTTGAGTTTAAAAATTAAATGTTAAACAGCCAGGTTGCTGCTAACTATTCAATAATGAAGTTAAAAAGTTCAACAAAAGATAAAATGATATTCTTGATATAGACAATATTGATACTTTGATATTAATTTTTCATAACGGTTCACAGGCCATTATCATGAGCTAAGTTCGGCGAAAAAAAAACTTGAACGGAATAAATTTAAAGCTTAGCTTAATCAATCGCTCAAATTGCGAAACGAGTTGACGTTGATTTGATTTACCTGAACATTGGAGGGCAAGTTTCACACGATTAATTCAAGAGCGAAGCGAAGATAGTGCCAAGCAAAAAGTCGCAAAAGACAATCCTACCAATCTCCAAACTGTCTGTAGCGCTTCGTTCGATCTGCCAAAATGGAAAGCATAAAATGTACGCCATCGACCACATCAGAAAACAACAGAATAGATCGTGGTGGCGTAGGAAGTGAAGCATAACATCAATAAACGGCGAGAAGCATACGAAAATGTTGATGAAAATAAAGAAAACAGGTTTAAAAGTTTGAGTTGTTATTCGTCATCCCACACGCATACAGTCATTACATTAGCATACGGTGCTGATTTTGCAGAAAAGATGATCATGTGAACATACAAAATCAATGTTTTCGGTGCTAAATTGCCTACTTTTTGGTTTCTCCATTTTCTACTGTTATGACACAAGATAATCAAGGCTTCTTTTGAATAATTAATTATAATTATCGTGCGATCATGCAGTAATTACATTTATTTATAAATTGAAAAAGATTTAGGTTTTTTCATAACCGACCAGCTTTTTAATTTTTAAAAATTAATTTTTTTTATAATTGGTTTTTTTTTTCCTTTTTTTTTATTTTTTTTTAAAAAAAAATTTTTTTTTTTTTTGTGTGGGGTGGTTGGTTTTTTTTATTTTTTTTTTTGTTTTTTTTGTTGTTTTTTTTTTTTTAAAAAAAAAAAAAAATAAATAAAAAAAAAAAAAAAAAAAGTTATTTTTATGTTTTTTTTTTTGGTTGGGGTGGAGTTTTGTTCGTGGGGTGGGGGGTTTGGGTGACAGTCCGCATCGAGCTCTCATGCCGTGCGGTTCTATTTTCTTTTGCTGAAGGAAGTATTTTTGCTACCTAAAGCTATAACAAAATCAAACAGCACTTTTCAGTGCTTAACATTACCTGCACAATTTTTATTTTTTACCCTTATTCCTTTTCGATCCTTGTCTGGACCCTACGCGAGGTAATCCGACTTGGATATCGATTTGGAAAATTCCTCTTTGACCCTTCGGATTCTTGTAGAATCTGCTTGGAAGTTGATTAGGAGAAAACGTATAAATTCTAATCATTTTGGAGAAAATGGCGCCTAAACGCAAAAGAAAGGGACAATCTCTGGATTCCCCTTCTAACAATATTGATTTGAGCAATCAATTCGATATTCTGACTGATGATGAGAATGATCCATCAGTCAGGCAAAAATCTTCGAAGCATTCCCGAATTAATGCAGGGAAAGAAAAGGTTCCACCTATTGTGGTAACAACATCTGATTTTCATGGGCTCCGAAAGGAACTCACGAATTTCATTAAAGATTCTAAATTTTCCTTTCAAATTGGTCGTCGGGGTGAATGCCGTGTATTGGCTGAAACCTTGATCGGATTTAAACTTCTCGTGGAGTATCTTGCTCAAAGAGGCATCAAATTCTTTACACATGACACCAAAACTGAACGTCTGTTCAAGGTGGTCTTAAAAGGTCTAGCCAGTGGTGAATCCCTGGATGAGATCAATCAAGAAATTATTAAATTGCTTGGAGTTACACCAGTTCAAGTGATAAAGATGAAAAAGAAATCCCAACCTGGAGATTCTCGCAATGGGATTTCTAACGATTTTTATTTAGTTCATTTTAAATCAAATGAACTGAATAACCTCAAGGCATTGGAAAAAGCCAGCCTTATGCTCCATGTCAGAGTGAAGTGGGAACACTTCAGGAAGACTGGAGGAAATTCTCAACACCTCACCCAGTGCCGTAAATGCCAGGGATGGGGTCACGGGACAAAAAATTGTCACATGGATGCCAAATGCATGCATTGTGGCGATTCCTCTCACGCCAAGGACAACTGTCCTGTGAAGGATCCCAAAAATTTTAAATGTGCGAATTGTGGTGGAAACCACAAATCCAATTTTTGGGAATGCAAGACTCGCAAAGCGATCTTGAATTCTCGTGCTAAGCATCAGGTAGGGACCGCTTCACGTTCCCGACCAGGTAATTATTCCTCGGCTGTTAACAACGGTCATCGAGGAGGAAATCCAACATTCGTACCGGAAGGTACGATCAATGCCCAACCGTCAAATTTTCCACTGCTATCTGCTGTTAACAATGGTCAGCGAAGTACAAATGTACCCGTAAGTACAAACAGACCACAAGTTTTCAATGCTCAATTCTTACCTGCTGGTAGCAATGTACAGCAAGGTAATGGAGCTTCCTACGCTGCCGTTACAGCCGGTAGAAACCAAAATTCTACCAGAAATGTTGAAGATTTTGACTTAGGTAGCATAACCGCTCCAAAAATGGATTTTTTACAGAAATCATTAATCGATATGATTAATGGAATGTTAAATACAAACTCCATGTTTGATGCAATTCAAACTGGTATAAAATTTGCAAACAATATTGTCATGACCCTGAAATTCAGCAATGGGTATTAAGGCACTGAATATATTAAATTGGAATGCTCGATCTCTTAAAAATAATGAAGACGAGCTGTTTAACTTTTTACGAGTTCATAACGTGCATATTGCCGTTGTAACTGAAACTTTTCTTAAACCAGGTGATAAAATAAAAAGGGATCCTAATTATTTCGTACACCGCAATGATCGTCTTGAAAGTCCAGGTGGTGGCGTTGCCATAATTGTTCATAGGCGTATCAAACATCAAATTCTTTCTTCATTTGATACCAAAGTTTTTGAAACTTTGGGGGTTTCTGTTGAAACAAAATTTGGTCAACTTACACTATTAGCTGCCTATTTACCATTCCAATGCGTAGGTCAGCAAAAGAATCTTCTCAAGGGTGACCTACAGAAGCTTACCCGTAATAGGTCAAAATTCTTCATTATTGGTGATTTTAATGCAAAACACCGATCGTGGAATAATGCTCAAAGTAATTCCAATGGTAATATACTATTTGACAATTGTTCTGCGGGTTATTACACTATCCAATACCCAAACAGCCCAACTTGCTTTTCTTCTGCCAGAAATCCCTCAACTATTGATTTGGTCTTAACTGATTCATGTCAACTTTGTAGCCAATTGGTTACCCATGCTGACTTCGGTTCGGATCACCTTCCTGTAACTTTTGAAATATCTCAAGAAATAATTTCTAATCCCAACAGTTCTACTTTCAATTATCATAGAGCTGATTGGAACCAATATCAAACATTCATGGAATATAACTTTGATCCTAATATTCCTTTGGAAACTAAAAATGATATCGATAATGCTCTTGACTCTCTGACTACTTCCATAGTTGAAGCAAGAGCTGTCTCAGTTCCAAAATGCGAGGTAAAGTTCAATACAATTATAATAGACGACGATCTTCAGCTTTTGATCCGTCTGAAAAATATCCGTAGAAGACAATATCAAAGAACACGCGATCCCGCCATGAAAGTTATCTGGCGAGATTTGCAAAAACAAATTAAAAAACGCTTCTCTGCCCTAAGGAACAAACAATTCGAAAATAATGTGTCAAAATTAGAGCCGAGTTCCAAACCTTTTTGGAAACTCTCCAAAATTTTAAAGAAACCTCAAAAGCCTATTCCAGCGCTCAAAGAAGGTGATAAAATATTGCTAACAAATGTGGAAAAAGCTCAAAAACTTGCTGAGCAGTTTGAGAGTTCCCATAATTTCAGTTTGGGTCTTACTAGTCCTATTGAGAATCAGGTTTCTCTTGATTATCTGAATATTTCCTCAAGGGAAAATATTTTTGATGAATCCTGGGGTACTGATTTGGATGAAGTAAAAACTATAACTAAAAAGTTAAAAAATATGAAGGCTCCAGGTGATGATGGAATTTTCTATATACTCATCAAAAAACTCCCAGTGAGTACCTTGTCTTTCATGGTAAAATTATTTAATAAATGTTTTCATTTGTCATACTTTCCTGGCAAATGGAAAAATGCCAAAGTTGTTCCAATTTTGAAGCCCGAGAAAGATCCAGCTGAAGCTTCTAGCTACAGACCAATAAGTTTACTTCCTTCAATCAGTAAACTTTTTGAAAAGCTAATTTTGAATAGAATGATGCTTCACATCAATACAAACTCAATTTTTGCAGATGAGCAATTTGGATTTCGCCATGGCCATTCAACTACTCATCAACTTTTGAGAGTTACTAATTTAATTCGTTCAAACAAATCTGAAGGCTGCTCAACTGGAGTTGCTCTTCTAGACATAGAAAAAGCATTCGACAGTGTTTGGCATGAAGGTTTGATTGCTAAATTGAAAAACTTTAATTTTCCGCTCTATATTATAAAATTAATTCAAAATTATTTAACTGACAGAACTCTGCAGGTAAATTATCAGAATTCCAAATCTGATCGACTACCTGTTAGAGCTGGAGTTCCTCAGGGTAGCATTCTTGGGCCGATACTATATAACATTTTTACTTCCGACCTCCCTGATTTGCCTCAGGGTTGTCAGAAATCCTTGTTTGCTGATGACACAGGCATCTCCGCTAAAGGAAGAAGTCTTCGTGTCATTTGCAGGAGACTGCAGAAAAGTTTGGACATTTTCTCTTCTTATTTACAGAAATGGAAGATTTCTCCCAACGCTTCCAAAACACAACTAATAATATTCCCACATAAACCTAGAGCTTCTTTTTTGAAACCTAGTAGTAGTCACATCGTTACTATGAGCGGTGTTCCAATTTCCTGGTCAAGCGAAGTGAAATACCTTGGTCTATTACTTGATCAAAAATTAAATTTTAAAAATCACATTGAAGGCATTCAAGCCAAATGTAATAAATATATAAAATGTTTATATCCTCTTATAAACAGAAAATCCAAACTTTGTTTGAAGAACAAACTTCTAATATTCAAACAAATTTTTAGACCGGCCATGCTTTATGCTGTGCCAATATGGTCTAGTTGTTGTGCTACTAGGAAAAAATCACTTCAAAGGATTCAGAACAAAGTTCTGAAAATGATTTTGAAACTGCCACCCTGGTTCAGTACTATTGAATTACATAGAATTTCGAATGTTGAGACTTTAGAACAAATGTCCAACAAAATAATTAATAATTTCAGACAAAAATCGTTGCAATCTTCTATTGCAATGATTAATTCCCTTTATGCTTAGTTAAGATTAATGTTAGTTTGTTTTTAGTTTTAAGATTATTATTGTTATACTGACACGCAGGAATAAAAACCTGTTTAATATACTGAACTGCTAAGGCATGAACAATGTAAACAAAATTAGATACATATTTTAACAATTAAGGTTGATACGTTACGGTAGTAGCTGGAGCACCTAGATTAACATGAAATGTAAATATGAATAAATTTGGAACAAATAAAGAGTTAAAAAAAAAAAAAAAAGTCGCATTTATCTAAGAGACTGTGATTAACGTTTATCCGAAATTTATTAAGACTTGCGTCAGTGGTCTCAATTTTGGTACTATTCCCTTAACCCTGAATCATAGAAATCAAACATTATTCCACGGTGATCTCTCTTCTTTTCTTCCGTTTGCTATGTTTGTACTTTATAAATTATACAGCATTCAATACTGTCATCGTTCACCATTCGCTTATTTCGAGCGAATGTAATGCTATTTGATTGAGCTGTCAGGGAAACTATTTGTCCAATCACCGCTGTCATCGGGTTTTATATATCAATTAATTATTATAGAGAAGTAGGAAATGATTATTTTCTACAACGCACCTCTCGATGGGGCCACTCTTAAAGTTGCTTTGTAAATCACCTTGGTGATGCTTTGGTCATGGGGCGATGCAATTTACGATCATTAGTACTATGGCCGCGCTCCAGATGCAAATCGAAACTGAAGCGTGGCCAGACTATGAATGACTTCTTTGGATGGGAAATGGGTTTTCTATAAGTCATGTCCATAATCATATAGTGCATACATAATATAATATGCAAATTTAGCAAAATTATGACTTTTCGAGTTGTGCTGTGTCATTGGAAGCGTACACTTCTGGACGTGAGGATCAACGGCAGCGGCTTTTTTTTCTCACAAACGTCATGCCCACTTCTTCTTGAGCGGAGGAAACTTCAAATGGTTTCAAAAGTGGCAACCAATGAATGCTGCTTTAATTGAAATTAATGGCAACCGCAAGCGCCCCTGCCAGGATGATTGAATTGTGTTGAACATTTAATGAATTGCAATTCGCTTCAGAATTGTTACATCAAATTATTATGATTTGTTATTTCATGATGTGGAGATGTTGTGAATGGCGAAATCGGTTATTTTTTTTGGCTAATGATAAAACAGTTTTGAGGCCAGTTAGCATTTTCTGTAGTTTTATGTCCAACAAAGGGGGAATGAAAAGCAATAAAGCTGCTCTCTCATGTTTTTTTTACAACGTAGCAAATATTGCCGATGCCGATTTCAAGTATGAATATTCAAGATTTCGGATTTACTTTCTTATAAATTTGAAGTGACGTTATTTCTTCTTTTTTGGCATTCCAAGCTAGATGACCACCCGAGGTTGCTACTCAGGTATTTCCAGATCAGCTGTAATTACACAGAGAACCTCTTTTTGCGCGACGTTTAGTAAACTATTTATACATTAAACCGATTTCCGATTTGAACCGGTTTATAACGAAAGTCTAAATAGTCGTTTTGAACCAGTTTAAACCCACAGTAAGTATAATCAATCATAAAGTGTGATTATGTTTTCATGTGGAAAACAAGTTATTTTTAATTATGCTTGAGAGCTGATTTGGACCGATATCAACCAACATTAATCACAAAATTGATGGTGGTTTTTCATTGGGGTTACATGGTTATTTTTTTTTAAACGCTTAAAAGTCAGTTTGGCACTAGTTAATCCAACAGTAAGGATGATGTTGGGGCCACCGACAAAGTGTGGTGGTGGTTAATCAATTAGAAAACAAATTAAATTTAAAATTACGCTTAAAATGTGATGTAAGGTTTTCATTGGGATAACAAGGTAAACTTTAAGTATTGCTTGAGAGCCGATTTGGCTCTATTGTTTATAGCAAGAATGCCGTTGGGGCTACTCACAAAGTACGATGCTGGTTTTTCATTGGAGAAACAAAGTAAATGTTTAGTAACACTTGAGAGTCGATTTGAACCGATTCACACCAACATATAGGATGCTGTTGAAGACACTTTAAATTTGCAATTGTGGCCCAGTCAGGATGCTGTAGGGCCACTCACAAAGTTTGATGGTGGTTTTTCATAAAGAAACAAGGTAATTTTAAAGAAACGCTTGAGATCCGAATTTTAACCGATTTCACCCAACAGTAAGGACTCTACTGGAGTCACTCACAAAGTATGGTAGTGGGTTCTCATTGAGAAAACATGTTCAATTTGTACAGTTACATTCTACAAACTATTTTACTACTGGAACTTATAAAGCGAAGAAATATTTGTTTTAACTTTGTCGCGTCAGTGGTCTGAGTCAACGTAAGAATTTCTTTCAATGTATGATTTAGCTGTCAGTGGATCCTTTCACCTTCGCATCGACATTCCTAATTTTTTGACGTAGGACTACGTCTGTGTTTTCAATAATGGGGTACACGTTCGAATTGCGAAAATTTGGAGCGTCACGAAAAATATATAGGTTTTGAACGATAATAACTAAGTCATTCCACGATTGATTTCCAAAATGTTTGCACAAATCGATCGGGACGTTTTCTACGCTTTGATTTCAATATTTAAAACTATTGATTTTTAACATGCAACTAATAAAATTAACGCAAATATGATGTGATGTCTTATAATATCGATTTTTCATAGTAAATTTACCAAATATACAGTACTTTCCGCGCACAGACTTCATATTTAAGTAAGGAACGTCTCCTAGGCAGCCATGAATGTTATATAAGGGGTACACCTTCACATTTTGATTTAGTTTTCCGGCGGTCGTGGAGCTGTGCAGAGTAGGATCTGCAGTTGGATCGTAGTTGGCGGCAGCACTGGCGAGCAGTCGCTGCCCAGCTAGGCGTTGGTGCAATTGGCTATTGTTGCCGATGCTCCCGTCATTCTTGCTGCGAGAGACATGGCTGCTGTTGGCGGGAAAAAGCCGCCCGTGACAACGAGACAAGAATCAATCATCCCACGAGATGAACCAAGAAAGAAAGCCCAAGTTCAATCGCGAACTGTTTCTCCCCCGTCAACTAAATCCGCCCTTTTCAGGACGACCAAATTAGTTTGCCAACTAAAGAGTTTATTTGGTTGAAATTTTCTCTTGTGCTGTTTGAAATTTCCACTACCCGACTGAACCTGGCATTGCTTTAAAAGCCGCGTCCCGAAGTAAATGGCAAAGCGCGTTGAACATCCAATGAACCAACAGATCCATAACTATCTTCTACGCGTTAGAGATAGTGGCCCTCTCAACCATCGTAGAAAATACAACCGGGGCCGTATCATAATTAAGAGCCACCAAATGCTTTCTAAAGAGTGTACAATAGAATTTTCTTGGCCCTTTTTAACATGTGTAACATAAGTCCTGGGAATACTTTCAGGCGTTTATTTGACAGCATTAACAAACACACAGATGTCAACCAATGTACTTGTCACGTTCATCTGTGTTCTTACTGAACTGTCAAACTCAAATTGCGCAATAGTTTCCATTAAAAATGTCGTACAAGCTGGATTTACGAGCACAAGTCGCCAACCTTTTTGGACGGCTTAGTACAAGTGAAATTTTGAGCGTGTTCAAAGACGAGCCAATATCAAAATCAACAATATACCGTGTTTTGAAAGATTGTCGTGATGGTAAAGAACCGGAAAATAAAAAGAAAAGTGGTCGCCCAACAAAATTGAGTGCCAGAACAACGAAAAAACTGCTGTCAAGCGCTGAAAACAAGGTTGGCCAATCAACACGCAAATTAGCACGAAAATTTCAGGTTTCAAACATGACAGTCCATCGGATTTTGAGAAAACACAGCGTAATCTATCGGAAACGTCAGCGTGCACCAAAATATACACAGCAACAACTCGAAAAAATACCAATATGCTGCCGTGCACTTCGTCGCGAGAATTTTGCAAATGGAAAGTGCATAATTTTGGATGATGAATCTTACTTCACGTTTTCGCACCATGAATTGAGTGGCAACGATGGTTTCTATACTGCTAACATTAAAACAACACCAGACGATGTTAAATATGCCAGCAAATCGAAATATGAGCCAAAGGTGTTAGTGTGGGCAGCCATGTCATCGAAGGGTATCTCGGCGCCTTTGATACGCCCAAACAAGGCCAAAGCTGTCAATTCTGACGTGTATATCAGTCAATGCTTACCGAAATTGAAGCAATTCATCAACAAATATCACGCTGACGACGAAATCATGTTTTGGCCGGATCTTGCAAGCTGTCATTACGCGAAAAAAACATTAGATTGGCTTACTGAGCAAAACATACCATTTGTACCGAAAAAGGACAATCCACCTAACGTGCCTCAGGCTCGTCCAATTGAAATGTTTTGGAGTGTTCTCAAACGTATGGTGTACGACAATGGCTGGGAAGCTAACAATGAGCAACAATTGGTTAATCGAATCAAGCGGAAGATGAACGAAATAGACATAGACACCGTCCAGAACCTGATTCAACATGTTCGCCGTACACTGCGTCTAAT
This sequence comes from Aedes koreicus, assembly GCA_024533555.2. Classification (NCBI taxonomy): domain Eukaryota; kingdom Metazoa; phylum Arthropoda; class Insecta; order Diptera; family Culicidae; genus Aedes; species Aedes koreicus. Next base: position 81,618 of record JAHHFK020003367.1, read on the forward strand.
CTAAGATAATGGTCCATTGAGCGTACTGTAAATATATTTTTCAACAATTTATTAATAGAATAAAATACCCTGAAGAGCATTTTAAAATCCGATTGTTTGATTTCAAGTACCATGCTTTTGAATTTTTCCCAGGACAAATGTTACATATGTTAGGACTGACTTAAATCAATTAGCGGATGGCCCTGACGTGTACGGGTATTCGAATGCTGCGTAGTCCTACGTCACCTTTGCGCACAACCCCATTGGGCTGTACCTTGTTGTTTTTTACTTTTAAATTGAAGTTTTGGAAATGGCGTCCCGACAACAGGAGCTGTGAAATCTTATTTTGGACAAGTGGTTAGTCGTCAGCAAGTTTCTAAAAAAAACGGTTTAGATGAAGCCAACAAAGCAGTCAAAAAGGAAAACACGCAACAAACAAGATGAGAAACAAGTGTTGAAAGTATACAAGAGGAACTTTTCACAAATCCCTGGTAATAAATTCTAAACTACGAAGGACAGAGTCTAATCCCTGGGACAGACATACAACACACAGCGTTGTATTCCTTTAATCTAGTACCTGTTTCTTAGTATTAAAGCCTGTTTCTTAGAATTTAGGATTAAAGTATTTGACAGTTAGTTTAACGCTGTACGTTGTATGTCTATCCCAAGCATAAGTTCAAAAAACAGAAGATAGGAAAATTTGCGAAAAAAATCTCGTTTTCCAAACCAGCTGACCATTCATTTCAACTGGAAATATAAGCAGTGAAATCTACATAAAAAATGCCTTCAAAAACGCCTATTGCCACTTCTAAAACAGCATTCTCAAAATACCCTGTTTTGGCCCGACACACAGAAGCTTGTCCAAACCTTGATTGCCTTGATTAAATCTATTATTACAGAAGTTTAAAGGAACATACTTGAAGAATATAAATGTTGAGAAAAAAATTTGTTTGGATTTCTGTTAAACCTATTACGTTCGTGTAATGATACAAAATTTATTTCCGGACACACATTATCTGCATCAAATAAATAGAACGTTCTAAAGAGTAAGCTATTCTAATCGATTTGGTTATCTAGATTATCTAGAAGTATTTCGTGGCTTCTGGCAACTTTCTAAGCTCATCTATTTGATACCAACCGGGGGAAGCCTCAGACTAATCCCAATGATTTCATTACCTCCAATCCGTTCAACCAACCGCAATATTTTGTTATATAGTGGGTGAAATATTGTAATTTGAGATAACTCCAAATTTGATGATCGGAAGATTAGATGAGCTTACTCTTCCTGCTGTAAGTTAGATATCGGGTGATAACTAAAAAATAATAATGGCTATAACTCTCTTACAACATACCATGAATAGCCACAAAAAATAGAGGGCATGTGATTATCACTGCTGTTAACGGGGGATGACCCCGGATTAGTGGTTAACATCCATACCTCTCACGCCAAAGTCACGAGTTCGAATCTCACCCCCGAAAAAGTTACGAAAATACCTAAAAGCGGTGTTTGCGTGACTACGACGGGAGATGAACCAGCCCGCGGCTGAAAATCTCTATAATCAAGAAACAAACAAAAATACTGTCTCCCTCCACAAAATTATTTAAATTTTTGTTTTCCTTTTATTTTAACATTTGTTTTTATAATGGCGTCGAAACAAAACGTCAGAAAATTGTAGAAAAAAGTTCACGAAGGATCATTCATATGCAGAAAGTATAATTTCTGCTGATTATCGTGTTCTGGCATCTTGGTAACGAATCATAAGAGTGGTAGTGGAAGACGTGCCAAAATAATGGATAAAAAAAGACTTCGATTGCAGCACAATCCATCTAACAACAAGCCAATAAGACACAGCATAAAATGTTCAATTACATACAACTTCTTTCTAAGTCATTGAAAACCACATACCACAAAAGTTCAATTCAGTGGACGCAGTGGTTCTACGCCCAAAAAAAATCACACATCATACGCCCGCCGCCACTCTTGTGATATTTTATCCCAGGCTGCCGTAAGATGTCGCTTCAGGACTTCCACACCTTCATGTTTTTTAGAGCAGACTTCGGTCCCCAACATACTCCAGACAGTGAAGTTCATAGGGTTAAGGCCACTCCGAGCTCGAAATGAACCTTGGAAAATGTTCCGCAATCCAGAGTTGGGTTTTGACGTAGACTACATCTTACGGCGAGGGTATGGTGTCAATTGAAAATCTAAAAATAAGCGACCGTCACGAAATATCGTTACAAATTAAACGCTTATAAATTAATAAATGCTCGATAGATTTTCAAGGTGTTTACATCAATCGATTGGAAATTTTCCCGCGTATCAATTCAATTCGATCCGATACGTTGAGGTACTCCGCCAATTTAGTGGCATTGCGTCGAGGATTTCTCTCAAGGCGCCTCTTCACGATGTTCTCCATAGCAGGTGTCACCACAGTAGCTCGACGTCCCTCACCATACCGTTTTTTGGTGCTTCCGGTCTCCAGGTATCTTTCGAATCTACGGTGTACAGAATTTCTGCACACACGTAAATCGAACAGCTCACGAACTATGCCTTTCTGCCGTTTTCCAGCTCGGAACAAGGCAATCACAGCACTACGTTTCTGTTTGAGATCCGTTTTTCCGGATAATTTTCGATTACAAAAGTTATATATAGCGACGAGGGGTCCTCCAACACAGTTTCGTGTGCAACGTAATAATGACTGTTGAAGTAATTTAGCAGTTGAATTGCCGGACCGTGTGGAATACTATGATCAACAACTTTCGTGCGTGAAATGCCAATTTTGTTGGATGATATATGGAAATGTCTTGTTTTGGATGATGATCTCTCAAAAAATATATTTCAGAAATCGATCCTTTTCTGAAAAAAATTCTACATCATTTCCAAATAAAAGATTGATGTAAGTTCAAAAACAAGTTTCAACAGACGGTGATACAGTACATCGCCATATCAAAGAGGTGAGTTTCCAAACTATTGTTCCAGCCTAGCGGATGGGCAATCACCCAAGAACTGTACCAAAATCAATGTTTGAAGAAAATATTTGTGCCATTACTTCAAGTAGGATAATGTAGACAAAAATATGTTTTAGCCACTATCCTCCTTAGAAAGTCCAAAAAACCACAATCCAATAAACTATCCTCAGTGTCACCCAAATGGAGATTTTTTTTCAAAAATTTAAGTTTGTTGATGTACAGAAACAACTGGAGAACCAAAAAATGTTAACAACTGATTAACTGAATGAAAAGTTGCATTTGCAAAACAGATATGAAGGTTGTACAATGCCCCTGTTCCTACATAATGACAAAGCTACGTCAAAAAGCTGATTACGGATTCTATTCAAATGCTCACTGATGGTTTTGTTTCATAAATCAGGGTAGCATAGTTTCATTTGATACATTTTTTTTTAACTTTTTTCAAACATATGTATTTTTAATGAACCGAAATGAAAGTTCTCATTTTTCAGTTATCACCCGTTATATATGACGTTAGAGCATATACACTACCAGTGAATAGTACCAACTTACTCCGAAATGTATTGCAACACACACAAGAATATTACAAGAATCACCCTGAAGTTTATCGACTCACCGAGAACAGTAGAATTTACTAGAATACTAGAAAGATTGAACCTTTAGCAAAGTTATTCGAAGGTCAAGAGCTTCCGGAAGGTAGAGAGTATGGTTTGAAACTCAACCACTACGTGGCGCTAGAGTGCTTGTAAAAAGTGAATATTTTAACGAGGTCCAAGAAAGTTCGGACCTTCAGCAAAGTTATTCAGAATATCAAGGGCTTTCGGAAGGAGTATGGAGTATGGTTCGGAGTTCAGTCACTACGTGGCGCTAGTGGGCATGTAAATGAGAGCATTTTTGAAAGATGTGATTTATTAATTCTGACCACCTCGTTTCAGGTGAGTTTATACTTTTGTGTTTATACTAAGTGATGCAATATTCAAGTGTGTGTTACAATACTTTTCAAAGTGAGTCGATACTATTGTCTAATAATTTGTATTTAGTTGGATGGGTGCCGGCTGATGAGCGACATCAACAACGAAGTGTGAGAATTTCTTAGAAACAACGATGAATGATGGTTAATTAATTGTATGAAAAACCTTTGTTTCATTCTTTAAAGGCTTTCGATTGAAAGAAAAGTTTAGAAACACACGCGTTTAAAAGTGTCTCAATTCTTAATGATCTAGACTTTACGCCCCGTTAGAATTTTGCCTGGCGCTCAATTTAGTGTTCTTTGAAGCATATCCATTTCTTTATTTGGGCCTTTCTTCGCCGTCCCAAAACATTGAACCGTATAGGTTGTGTGGCCAAAACATAGATATGCTTAAGCAGGGTATGGTGGATCATATTCCGGATTGAATAACTGATGTGCACACTACCAAAATGTCATGTAAATTTCTGTCCCCTGAGACCGACACATGCAAGCGTCCTTTAGCACATAAGAATGAGTTGAAAGAGATGAGAAAATAAATTCAATCAAACACATCATTTGTCGAATTGCGTATTTGTCAGTTTCAGGAGACATACTTTTACACGAAATCTTTGTTTACGTTCCCCGACTTTTTACAAGCAGGAATTACGTCTCGTGTAAAACTCATAATTTCTAAGTGTGTGGTCACCGACTGCACTATGAGTTCTCTAAGGGTTATAGCACGTTAACCGCCTAATTTCAGACAAATTCCCATTTTTGTTTTCTTTTATATATTATTGATTGTTGACTTGTTGAACATAACCAGCACTGGTGGACATATCTTGTAGCTGGATGAACAACCGTAAAATACACAACAATATGTTACTGTTTTCTCCTATTATCAAAATTATGTTGAATAAAAATAATTGAACTCCATTTTTATTCAATCAAATTGGAACTGCCACATGTTTGAGCATGATTTCATGGGGGTATTTCCAACTCAGCAACATCTGACACAAAACTGTCATTAAACTGTCGTCCTCGATTTAGCAGCTCCATTTTTCAATTTAACTCAAAATAACCCGTAGGAGTTTTGCGCAACTAAGTATAGGAGTAGGTAGGTCACTAGCTTGCAATGATTGCTCTCTCAAGAAATACTCACGAGCTCTCAGTTGTTAATTTTCACAAAATAAATTAATACGACTGGACATCGCAATGCAAAACAAATGAACAACATGAAATTCCCTTCTGGGTGCTTGTGTGGTTTCTCAGTGCAACGTTCACAAGATATGTTTAGAGACCTGGCTGCGTTCCGTCTAACATGGCATTCACGATGTAAATAACTTGAATTTATCCAACTACGGTGTGATTTGACTCTTTCTTACGTACTTTTTCATTTAAATTTAAAAAAAGTTGAAATCTATTTTACAGCTAGGCTTACCAGAAACATATCTTAATGCGTCTATTTTAATCCGAGGAACGTATAATGACCGATGTAACTACGATTAAAGTTGTTATTTAATTTTAGTATGCAATCCACGATAATCCTTACGACACTTAGTGAATGTCACGAAAGTATATATAAATTTGAAATTTTGGAAAGTCTCAAAAAAGCCATTTGCTGGTGGTCTTTTATGCATTTTTGTTTATTATTTCAAGATTTATATTCCAGATTTAGTTTGTTTCGGCGTACTTGAGGACAGAATACACCATATTCCAAAGCATTTATGCACGGAACATTACAGCATAAAACTTAACGACTTTATTTGTGACCTTAGTAATGAAATTTATTTTTACTCGCAGTAAAAAACTCATACAATATATTTGGACTATATTTTTAAAGCGATATCCATACCATTCATTGTCAGAAGGATAAACGCTGTAATGCGGCAGTTCGTTTGGTTGAAATCTGCGTTCAAGGTTTGGCTGCCAGGGTGTTTGTTCTCGTCATGTCTATCTACTTTACCGAGATGCAGTCGTTAGGTGCCCTCTTTCTCTTCGGTTTTCCACAAATGTAAACCAAGAAACTCCCATACAGAAGATTATGATGACTGCAAATCACTGAATCCGTTCTGAAACGTGAAATTAATACCTTTTGAAGAGGCTGATTGATGAATTCATTTTTCATGTGTTAACATCCCGAAGCAGCCGCAAGCTTGAGATCTTATGCAACGTTAACAATCCGATGAAATGCGTTCCTGTAAGTGTGATCGCTGGCTCATGTGTATAGAACTGTCGATCAAATTTATCTTCGATTTCGAAGTTTACAATATTTATACAAACTAAAGCATGCTGTATGATTTTAATGGCAACAAGATCTTGTGAGGAGATTTCCCAATATCAGATTGGCCAATTGGCGTGATTGTATTTTGCAGACTTTTTTTTTATGAACGAAAAATTATGCTAAGCATTGTTTAGTTCGTAGTAAGAGAAGTTCGAAAGCAATAAAATTCATCCATTGTTTGAGTTCATATACACTTGGGAATTATGAACTTTACACGAGACGTAATTCATGTTTGTAAAAAGTCGGGAAACGTAAAGAAAGATTTCGTGTAAAATTCTGTCTCATGAAACTGACACATACGCAATTCGACGAAAGATGTGTTTGATTGAATTTATAGTCTCATCTCTTTCAACTCATTTTTATGTGCTAAAGGACGCTTGCATGTGTCGGTCTCAGTTTACAGAAATTTACATGACATTTTGGTAGTGTGTAGTAATAAAAATAAAAATAAAATAACTGCTCATATCAAGTGGTTATGTATTGAATAACAATAAAACAAGTTAACATACATACCTTAAGACTCTTTCCCATCTTTTAATTAAAAAAAAGAAGCACTGAATGAAAATAATAATTAATATTACCAAGCAATGGTTTGTTATTATTTTGAGAACATTCGATTTCTATATTCACCTCCAGCCCCTCATCTATCTCCAATACAATTCTTTTCCATTGTTCTAGCTCCAACTGCAAAAAAAATGCTTTTAATATTATGTTACCAAATGTCTTTAACTAGTTCCTTTATTTGTTAGGCTAAAATAAAAATTGTCTTGAAAAGGTTGAATGATCTGTAGGAAAATATATTTAATAAATATGCAGAAACATGAGGTTCTTACTCGTCACTTCATATATGTTTTATCTTATTTGTTTCGTTGCAGCGTGTAATTCATTGTCATCGAACCTTATGATGGTTTCTACATGCGTGATGTGCTCCAGCTGAGAGGATGATCCGGACAAAGTCGTCTGTCACTTGCATGGAAAGATGACCAACCAATTTAATCCGCAAGAGGTGGCACGCAATATTAAAACTCTACCACCAAGCTGCCAGAAGCTTGCCGGTGGTATGCAACACCGCTGGAACAGGTATGGTAGTTTTGGTTCATTTGAATATTATTTCCAAAAATGTGTTGTTGAGTTTTGTGACTTATTTTGCAATACTATTTAGTAGTTACTGTTAAATTTGGGGATTATAAAACAACTTCAAAACAAAATAATAGATAAGTCTTATTCTTTCACCATTCTAAAACATGGCTTTCCCCCTTTTGTTTGCTATTAAAACGGGAACAATCCATAGGTGGTGGGGGGGGGGGGGGGGTGGGGGGGGGTCAGAGCAAACATTTTTTTTTCAAATAAAATGAATCGGCATTTTATCAGAGAAAATGAAACGAACTATAACGAACGTGTAAATTTCTTATTACAGGTCAAAATTTATGTATGTTTATGTGTATGTATGTATGTAACAACATTAAAAGAACCGGCATTTTATCAGAGGAAATGAAACAAACTGTAACGAAATTGCTAATTTCTTTTTATATGTTACAATGTATATATCTATGTTAGGCCGACGCCGATGGTGTGCCTGGGCAATGTTGTCATTATGACAACAGTGAAGTGAGGGGGTGCGACCTGTAAATCATATCATATAATTTTCCATGCGAATCATATAATTTAAGATGCGAATTCTTTTTAGAATTTTAGCATAACATTTACTTTAAAATTGCCCTTCTGAACTTTAACTACTATATTTATAAAAGACTGGTATGCGCTTATAAGCAGTATAGGATTATATTTAAATACTTTTTTTGGTGGTATTATGATAAGATAAGCCATTTATTTCAGAAATCATCAAATCACTCCAATTACTCACTTTGAAATGTAACTAGAATAGTAAAAAGACATATTTTAACAACGTGTATTTATGTATGTCTAAAGGAAGCCACTATCCTAGCGTGGGCCTTGCCCTGCGTGCGGTTACACTTAACAGAAACATCATGCTTTGTTACTGCTGTACGAAGGGCTAAAAAGTGTTGGGCAGACCTGTAAGCAGAGACACTTACTTACTTGTAAGGACCGAAGGTCTGTCGTACCCTTCTTCAAGGCTGACAACCCACCATTTGAAGCCCAAGACACATTTTACAACATGTCTTATAAAATAATATCTTTCATTGAAATTATATATTTTATATTTGGAATGATATATTCGGTTTTCAGCTTTTCCAAGACTTGTAAGATTTCAATGCAAATCTATTTTTTTTCCAGTAACAATCCAGTGGATGTCAGATATATTTTGTACGTATGCATATTATGTTCTCCTATTGACTTCCTGTTGTCGTTTTTACATTGTCAAGTAATTTAAGTGTTTTAAAATTCCATTTACATCATTCAAGTTTGAAATTTGTATAAATAGCATTTTTATCTCTTATAATATCTTAATTTATTTTTTTATGAGAGGAAGGTAAGACCTTGTGAAGAACGAGCAAAGTATATGTATTTCAGTTTTTGATCCATTTCATATCGGATCAGCTTATAAAAGCATGGGAGTCCTAAACGAATAACAAGCAGTGAAAGATGCACATTCACTAGTATAAATAAAAACTTAAATAAATCTGTTAATTGAATCTAAGCTTCAATAAAGACGTAAAATTTCCTAAAATTTGTATCTAACCTTTTTTTTTTAATTTTTTTTTTTTTTTTAATTTTTTTTTTTTTTTTATTATATTTATATGGGGGGGGGGGGGGGGTTAAAAAAAAAAGGGGGGGTTGTTGTTGGGAGGGGGGGTGGTGGGGGCGCCGCCCTTTTTTGTGGAGGGAAAAGGGGTTCTGGCCGTGGTCTTCCGAAGGTCCTCATTGAAATCGACTGGCCCTGCTACAACAAACCATCACGTAGACTATTCTCTCGGGGCAACCTGCTGAGGATAGTCGTGCAGACATAGGTAATCCTTGCACTGATGCGATGGTGTGTTCTTATCACATCACATCACATCAAATAACATGGGCCGGCGCCGGTGGTGTAGTGGTAAGCGTGACTGCTAATTGGCACCCCAGTGGGTCTGGGTTCAATTCCAGTCGAGGTCGGTGGTTTTTCTGAGGCGAAAAAGTCTGGTCATGTCTTCCTTCGGTAGGGAAGTACAGCCGGTGGTCCCGGCTCATGTGTTGATGAGTGCGATATGTAGGGTCCAGGTGGTAGAGTCGTCTTCCTGTTGTTGGTGGTTGTCACCACGTTGTGAGGAAATAGACTGACGGAAAATAAACGAATAAAAAAAAATGTATGTAAGGACATTAATAGTTTTATACTACAGTAGGGCTTTCAGTGTATAGATGTCATTTATACACTGTAAGCGGGATGTCACAAAAGATTATGTATATTAGGGGGGATGGTGTCTTCAATTTGTGCATTTTATTTGTTTATTGGGAAAAAAAAAAAAAAAATGCTGGTGGTTTTTTTTTTTATATTTTGAAAATAAATAGTACTTGAGGAAAAATAAAAAAAATGTGTTGTGGGGGATATTTATATTATTTTTGTGGGGGAGGAGAGGAATTAAAGTTTATAAAGAGGGTTAGGTAAAGTTATAAGGGGGGCCAAAGAAAGAATTAGGGTGGGCTTTGTGATTATTTATTTAAGGGAAAAAAAAAAAAAAAGTACGGGAAAAGCCGCACTGAATGATTAAAGAATAAGACATACCCAGTTTTTTTTGTTGTTGAACGTTGTTGGCAGCATACCACTCCATGGCCTTTTTTTCCGTAATGGCAAGATGCCAAATCAAGTCAAAATAGTACGGAACAATAGTGTCGCTTCAGAAAAGGCAATAGACGTTTTTGTAGGCACTCGCTCAGATAAATTTCCTGGGTGACGGTTCCGGCCGCAATCTAAACGTTGCTCTTCAAGTCACAGGTACAGATGACCTGCCTCACCAGATATTTCTTCGCGAACTTTGACAGTTTAATGTGCTTGAAAATATCTGCCATATTTTCCCGTCCGGTTGCCGTATAAAATTCCTGTCCAGGAAGCTGTTTAAAGTCTGTCTTGACGTAATCATCGTCCTGTACCACGCTATCAAACTTCGTCAGCATCGTCGTGTACAACTTTCGTGATCGTGCTTTGGCCGACGTGTTTTGTTTATCGTCGCGATATGGATTTACCACTTCCTTGTTATTCGACAGTCCAGCCCGTTTTTTAGCTCTATCCACGGTTGAACCCAGCTTCTTTGCAACATCTCGGACGGAGAGGTTGGGGTTCCGCTCGAAACAGCGGGCAACTCTTTTTGTCGTCGCTGTGGCCTCCAGCTTTCGATTTACCCCTGATCCAGCTTTCCTGGCTGTCGACAAACGTTCACCGAACACTTTTAATACGATGGTAACGATTGATTTAGCCACATGCAACAATTTCGCCAACTTGGCGTGAGAGTAGTTTGGATTTTCGCCATGCACGTGCAAAATTTTGATGCGATGCTTCTCTACCTTCGACGACATTTTGATAACCGAAGTGCTAATCTCAAAATCAAAATAGAGGCATGATGCTACACGCACACATCTTCAAAATGAGGGGTGTGCAACATTTTTTAATACACGGTGTTGAGGCGCCTGGTTGCCTCAATGGGAAGGTTCTTTCCTCGCAAAGAAAGAAGACGGTTTTTGCTTTTGCAAGCCTTTATTTCTTTACTTAAATTTTTACTTGACCGTTAGCCGGGTCAAAACATACTGATATTTTGCTCCAATAACCTACTGCTAGCAAAAATGTTGCACGACAACAAATAGAACATTCTCGAAGAATCTGGAGCCACTGCACCGCACGCTGTCATCATTCCCTACTGCGCAATGATGATGATGATGATGGTGTCATCGGGCTCGTCGGTAGCAACAGCGTCGGCATAGCGCGCTCTCTCGTTTTCTCGGCTAGTTAACGTTTGCATTCTCTCTCTCCGGGTAGGTCGTGCTGATGATGACAGCGCAATTGCTAATAGTATGTTCACGTGATGTGTTGTGCTTTGCGCACCTTGCGCCGCGTGTGTTATCTGCCGGAGCTAACGTGTCGGTAGCGAACATACACCCCCGGGCTGGAAAAATTCCTCTGAAGCTCTGAAATCCTGTTTGCAGTCGGCAGGATAGAAATTGGAGTAACCACTCGTCGGTAGATCGTTCCACCGATTTGCACGTCGACGGCTCGCACTAGGTTGTCCGCTCCAGGGTACACATTAACGATTCTGCCCATCTTCCAACTCTGGGATGGCAGATCTCTTTCTTCCACTAGCACAATCATTTCAGGACAGATGTTGGGATGTGTTCGGCGATTCTTGCTTCGCGGGTGCAGGCTCTGCAAGTAGTCGTTCCTCCACTGTACTCCTAACGGTTCGGTGATTTGACGTATTTTGTCGATGCGGTTACGTACAAAGATTTGCAGGGTTGAAAGTGGCTTCTTCAGCCAGACGAAGATTATCTGGCTGTCTAGCCAGAGGACAACGTTGCTGACGTTGAGGTCGAACGAGTTTCCTTCTAAGCGGGTGTCCCATGATAGTCCCACCATCCAAATCTTTTGTATTATGAGCTTGGCGATATCAGACCGCCCGGGTCGAACAGCTTATTTATGTGGGACAGGACGGATCGTTTGGTTGGTAATTTCAACTGGTCAGTGAGGTGATTGGCGACGAATGCAAGTTCATCTCGTCGAGGACTCCAGGTCAGTCCCAGAGTTTTCATAACTCCTTCGCAGCCGTCATTCAGATTCACCAGCTCCTCACGATCAGCTTCAGGGATGTGTTGTAGCAGCTCAGGGGAGTTAGAGCTCCACCTGTGGACCGGGAACCCAGCGGAATTCAGCATGCCCAGGAGCTGGGTCTGACACTCGATAGCCTCTGGTACGGTGTTGGCTCCAGACAGGATGTCGTCGACGTAACAATCTTCTCGGATGATCTCTGCCGCCATTGGGAAGGAGGCAGCCTCATCGATGCTTAGCTGTAGTAAGCACCTGGTGGCAAGGAATGGAGTGCAGGCTGTTCCATACGTCACTGTTTTCAATTCCAGGACCCGGAGTGGCAATGCTGGATCGGCTCGCCAAAAGATCCGTTGGAAACAGGAGTGAGCTGGTATAACCTTGATCTGCCGATACATCTTGGATATATCAGCCGTGAATACGACGGAGTGCTTCCAAAATCGGACGAGGATGACAAAGATGTCATTTTGCACGGTTGCTCCCACCAGAAGAGTTTGGTTGAGAGCTACGTCGGATGCTGAGGCCTTCGCTGATGCATCGAAGACCACGCGAAGCTTTGTGCTGGAGCTGGACGGCCGCAAGACCGCATGATGGGGCATGTAATAACGAGCCTTGTTCGGTTCGTCAAATTCCTCCCTGATCTCACGGCAGTGTCCGAGGGCCTCGTAGTCGTCGATAAACTTGGTGTACTGGAGCTTCAGGGAAGGGTCCTTCTTCATTCGTCGTTCGAGTGAGAGGAAGCGTCGCAGGGCCAGCTCTCGGTTGTCCCTCAGCTGGGGTGGGAACTCACGAAAGGGCAGGGAGACAACGTATCTTCTGTCCTCGTCCCGGTAGTGAGTGGCCAGGAATATCTTCTCGCATACCTCATGCTCCGTGAGTTCTTCGGCGTCTTTGATGTCTTCAACCTCCCAAAACCTCTTCATGGTCTCGGAAAGTGTGGTGGTGGTGGCGGCTATGTAGGTTGGACTAAAAAGCATTGCCAGGATCGCAATATTACACGATTCGTTAAGATGCTGATGTTGAGAAAACGGACACCTCAGTTTTCACTGAAAAATTTGGCAAAAAGGCGATGTTCTGGCAGGCAATTTGCTCTTGCGGTAAATTAACGAAGCCGTACATCGTAAATGGAGCAATGAATGCAGATATTTACATCAGTCATTGCTTGAAAAAAACACCTGCTGCCGCTGATTCGTCCACATGACAATCCTGTAATATTCTGGCCCGACCTTGGTTTGTATCATTGCGCTAAGTTGAACATGGACTGGTACAAAAAGGAAAACGTGATAATTGTACTTAAGCTCTCGAATCCCTCAAATTGCCCTTAAATACGTACCATCGAATGATTTTGGGCTCTGGTCAAGAGGTATCTTCGTAAACATGTTCAGCCAGCTGATACAGCGGAAAAGTTCAAAAGAGATTGGACAAGAGCGCGTTAGAGAAAAAGTTCGAGAACTTGCTTATAAATGAAAAAGTTATCAAAAACCTTTCATGAACTGTTCATAAACAATTCTGAGAAACAATATGTAAGAATACAAGTTGACATAAATAAAAATAAACATGTTTTTTAACGAGTCCCAGACGACCGAGCGGCGGGCTGGAAGTGGAAGAAAATCGAAGACAGCTGACCCAGTAAAGGCCCGGAAGGTGTTGGATTATTTCAAGTGTAATCCGAACCTTTCGATTCGCGACGCGGCTCTGAAGGCAAAGTGTTCCGCCTGGTTCCATGAAACGAGCTGGACTTCGTGTATTCAATGTCCGCAAGGCACCGAACCGACGTGATCAAAAAAACACGGCGGCCAAATCCCGCGCAAGGAAGCTGTATCGAGAGTGGTTAACGGTACCGATGTGTGTGGTTATGGATGACGAAACCTACATCAAGGCAGACGCAAAGCAGATACCGGGGCTGGAGTTCTACGTTGCCAAATCATGGTTTGATGTTCCGGAAGACATAAGGAAGAAGAAAGTGGACAAATTCGCCAAAAAATACTTGCTCTGGCAGGCCATATGCCAATGCGTTAAACTGAGTAAACCGTACATCACAACGGGTACCATCAACAGCGAAATTTACCGCACCGAGTGCCTCCAGAAGCGTCTGTTGCCCTTCCTGTGGTCCCACGGAGGCGAGACATTATTTTGGCCGGACCTGGCATCATGCCATTACGCGCAATCGACGTTGGATTGGTACAGAGACAATAACGTTGTTTTTGTACCAAAAACCGCCAACTCCCCAAATTCACCAGAGATTCGTCCGGTGGAAAGATTTTGTGCCATAATGAAGGCAAAAGTTCGAAAATCGTCCAAGGTGTTTAATAACGAGCTGGAGTTGAAGAAAAAATGGATGAAAGTGACCAAACAGGTCGGCTCCACCATTGCACAAAATGTAATGAGGGGTCTTAAGGGAAAGGTGCGGGCTTTCAGCGATGGAAAGGAAATTGAACAATTATGCCAAAACATAATTTATATGTATTAATTCTTCCCTGAAAGTTTCAAGAAAATCCGACTTAAAATAAATTTTTGGCGAACACTTTTGTCTGGTGCATTTTTTTTCGAGTACATGTCTTTCAAGTTCATCCCAGAGCAAAATTCCTAGAAGACCAGAAGTTTTCTATTCGATTACCGGAGCAATGGTGTATCGGATTTTTGTTTCTCCAAGGATTTCAGCCGTCCTTTTTAAGTCTCTAGATTGAGGCTTAATGAGGGTGGAACTATGACAAACCCCAACAGCATCCTAATAGTTGATTAAAATCGGTAAAACTCCGCTGTTAGGTGTAGCTTAAAAAAAAAAGTTTTCTCCACAAAGCAAACCATCACCACACTATGTCGGTGGCCCCAACAGGATCCTAACTGTTGTTTCAAAGCGATCCAGATCATCTCTCAAGCGTTATTATAAATAAACTTGTTTTCCCGTTCGAAAACCACTCCCGTTCGAAAACCACCACCAATATTCAAATAAATAAACTTTATTCATGTCACCAGCAATACGAAATCGCAGTTTACCAGATGGTGAGTGTTACCTGGAAATATGAGCAAGCCTCGCACGCGTGTATGCGCTTTGGCTTTGTTCGTTGCTTCTGAACAGCAAAGGGCTTTTTTATTGCACTGGACTACGTTTTTCATAAACATTTTTTTCGCTTCACACTCTGCTAAAAATCTAAATCCCTCTCCTTGTGGTGACTGCTAATCGTACTTCAAAACTGTTTCAAAGTAGAAGGTCAATAATAATCATCAATTCACTCGCAACAAAATGTAAAAACACACGGAATTTTCTTCACAAACCATCCGAGAATGCACAGATTGCCACACAGGTGAGCAAAAATTGTTTGCAGCACGTTTGATATACTTTCGAAATGAATTTTGGTCCAAAACACGACTTTTCGTGGTTCAGATAAGCAAACCCAGGACTACAATTAAAAACGTAATCAACCACTGCTTATTAGGTTGAGTCAAGGGACACATATTCTATCCATTATGTAGACGTACGATGTAATACTTCAGTACAAGAGTTATTGAAATCTTAAAGTTTAAAGTTCATGAAACTTAATCCTTTTTGTTATTAAAAATAAATTATGCGCTCCTGGTGAAGCCTCTTCCTAGTTACTTTGGTAAGCCAATAAGGAGATTAAATGTGTTTTCGGGCAAAAGAAATCAGTAGGACCAGTTTGAAAATAAGAGCGAAACAAAATCAATTTGTGACTACACAATTACATTTTGTTCTTATTTTAGAACTATTGATTTTGTTCTTAATTTAAAACTTTCCCTACTGATTTCCTTCGACAGAAAATGTATTCAACTGTCTGGTTAACCCACATTGCCCTATGCAATTATTCAGTGAATGAGATTTGGCTAGGGCGTGAGAGGAAAATAAATCTTGAATCCATCTTTAGCAGACACATTTCATTTTTCATTCTTAGGAGCCGTTTGAAAGAAAGGGTGCACATATAATTATAGCTATTATATTCAATTCTACGTACACTTTGAAGGAGACGCAGCATACATTACTTTTAAACACAAGTTTAAACGATGTATGCATACTTCTCAGGCGATTTCGGCAAAGCACATTGGTTGTAGCTTTTCGAAGCTTTCAGCATGGCACACGTTACGCACATATACATTAAAAATTGTCGTTTCTGTATTTATATTTCATCACCAGAGCAATTCCTGAGTCCGACTACATTCAGCTGGGCACGTTACGTTATGGTGTGAGGCTTTCAAATCCAAATCTGAATGCCGCGAGCGATGACAATGGCAATTCCAAAAGCAATACTGCAAGCACCCAGCCTTCCAGGCTTTCGACTGATTCTTACGACAAACATACGAACGGAAGTAGCGTTCTGAGCGCCGGAGGCACAAGCAGCAACAGCAGCCGAGGCAACGATAGCTGCTGCTGTATCGGAGCCAATGGCGTTGAGCTGCCCTGGAACAGTGGATACGTGCGGACACGATTACCTGTACCGAGTAATTTGGGTGAGTAATTGAATTTGTTTTTGAAAATCCCAGAAGAAACCATGTTTAAATTAAACAACAAACAAGTACCAATAAATTGTGCCGTCTTTAGATAGAATAAGTCTGATACAGTTTTGTTGAACGTTTTTCCATTATGCTCCAGCTGGATTTCGATTTGAACTGTAGTTAATCAAACAGTTTATAATGGCAATGTTTTTCCACCGGTCATTTATACTTCTAAACAAATCCGGTAGTACTTAGCCAACAGCAACATGTTTTCCTTCTTTCAAAGTGTGCGTAAGACAGTTTCAGTCAGGGTGGTGAAAATTGTAGAAAAGAATCACGAAAAACTGAATGAGATCAATGTCGAAGACGGAATAAAGCAAAATCGGAAAATCTTAAAACCAAGCAGTGTGTGCGCGCGTGCCTCATTTGCGCTTCTATCTTAGCTAAAGAAAATTCACAGGGTGATTCGATGATCTGTTCCAATTTCCATTGAGTCGGGAAACTGTAACACATTATCGCAGTATTAGTGTATTACGCCTTGTTATTACGATGAACTTCAGGGTGCTGATGAAAGGTTTGGTCGCACCCTGTTGTTTGAATTTGCTTATTTCCTCCACCAACTGAAATCATCTCGGTTTGCTGTCTATCAAAGTAGGTGTATGGCCCGTGCACGCTTAAATTTGGACAGTGTTTAATGGGTGTTGATAAAAATATTTCCCGTTTTACTTATTGCGATTGTACATTTTCAAACAGACGTATCTGATTTTGTAAACATAGAGGGGAGGTAAGATTCAAATTTATTGCATTTATTGGGAAGTAAGATTATAGATTTATTGTAGAAAAACAAATTGCTGAGCTTTGATAAAAGTTTAACATCTTCTTATTCTCAAACTTCGTCTTCTGATATCGTTTGGTCGACAACACATTGAAATGCCTGGTAGCTTCACATTCACCAATCAAAGTAATGAAATAAAGGTATTAATTTTGTGATCTCAAAAAATTTCAATCCTATAAAACATAAAAAAATGTAGCTAAAAATGTGTTGCGTTTAAAAGGGGGTCCTCCTTTAGCTCAGTCGACAAAGGCGCACAAACAAAGCAACACCATGCTGGAGATGGCTGAGTTCGATTCCCGGTCTGGTTTAGGAATTTACTGTGAAAGTGCATTTAGAGCACTAAGTTGAGAGCCTGCAAAAAGCAAATTGTGTAGGCAATAAGCTTGAAATGCTAAAGAAAGAAGAAAAAAAGGTTTAATTTCCAAGAAAAAATGTTGATAATAAAGTTTTTCATAACAAACTGTAACAAATATTTTTTTTCCACATGTTTCCTTGACGTTTTAATCAAAAATCCTTTATTTCATTCCCGTTATCGAATCGGTTTGGTGGTTGAATTGAGGTCTTATTGATAAAGATAAAAAAGAATATTTTGATCAAGGAAAAATGACAATTGTTAAGAAATAATTATATTTTCATCATTTCTGGTAAAATATATGCTTTATTTTTTCAGAATGTGAGTAGCAATTTTGGTAATTTTTGCTGCTATTGAAGTTAAATGTCTCGGAAAAATGATGTTTTTTTACATAAAAACTTTCATGACTTTTTTTCTCTAACTATCTGTTAGAAAATTTTTATAACCATAACGCCTGTTTGTTATTAAAAGTTATTAAAGACATTTCTTAAGCAATTTTGAATTAACCCTCAAATAAATTTTTAAAAAGAAAAAAAAATGTACTTTTCAGACGCACTCCGACTTACATAATTTAGAAGGTTCATTATAGAACAAACTCACCAAGACTGGATTATGTGTTGATGAGTGAAATTCGTAGGGTGGAGATAACTCCCTCTGGTGTCGAACAAACCTAAGGCTGGAAGCCACGAAAACAAAAAAAAAATAGCAGGAAAGTTGAAATTGAATTTTGTAAATTTCTGTGAAACCTTTTCATGAAAATGCTTCGTGCTTTTGACAGTAGCGCGTGCGGCATAAAATACGAAGGTAGCTTCATAGAACGTACAAATCAGTTTCGTTGCAGAAAACAACGTATGGATTCGTAAATGCTATCTTTGATTTCGTGATATAAACTAAAATTAATTTTCAGTGCACAGTTTAAAAAAACTTATTTTCTTATTTTCTACAACATCCTAATGCATATATTTGAAACGCAACATTTGGCATAAATTCGCGCAACAGTGGGTCCTTCCTTAGCTCAGTCGGTAAAGGCACAGCTACAAAGCAACGGCATGCTGGAGGTGGCTGGGTTCGATTCCCCGTATTGTCTAGGAATTTTTCGTTAAGGAAAATTTCTCGACTCCCTGGGCATAGGGTATGATTGTACTTGCCACACAATCATATTAATGCAAAAATGGTACCTGGCATTGAAAGCTATCAATTAATAATTATTAAAGTGCATTTAGAACACTAAGTTGAGAGCAAGCAATAAGCAAATTATGAAAGCAATAAGCTTGAAATGCTGAATAAAAAGTCACGCGATAGTGCAAACATAAGCATTGTATTGCCTAAATCAGGTCTGTTTGTATGAAAAACTGCAATCATTTACGTTGTTTACGCTTATTTTGGCTTTAAATTGAACGAAAGAAAATCTTTCGTGTCTGGTAAAGTTCATTTTTTTCTGTATACTTACTGAAATTATAATTTTTTCCTTGTAAACATAATTTTTCAAAGATTTTTGATTTATCGGATCTTGTGAAGAATCTTTGCGTTTTTAATAAAGTATATTATAATGCAATTGACCAGTATTGTCTTGAAAGCTAAAATAAAAATATATAGATAATTTTGGGATTCGAACATAAGTCCACTTCAATGACTGAGGGTGAGCATTTTCTTTCAATATCAGATCGTTAACTACGATATAAAAATACAGAAATGCTCTTCTTGTAAATGTGGTACTTAAATTATAACCATCTAAATGATTGTTTTTTACAAAGTACACATTTAGAAAATATTTACCTGTAAGTTATGAAAATCCCTGTGTCCCTGAGATTCCAAATTTCCAACTGCCTCTACTTATCGTCACATTTCCGTATCCGTATTTACAAATATTCACTAGAACATTTTCTCCGAGTCCAAACTTTACGGTGTCCACGTTGTAGTATCCAAGAAAATCTCACATCTGCGTGTATTTATTTTCCACCTACATACGAACAGCGAACACGAAACGATGAAAATTGAAATTTTCGTTTTCTATCTTTCCAGCTAAGAATAGAAAATCGTCGCCCTCAACATCAACATCATCGTCTTCATCGTCATCCACTCATCGGCAGCTGCATCAAGCTCAGAAGCAGCCCAGTACACAACAAGGAAGCAGAGAAAAATTGCAGCACGGTAACGGGTCCACAACGGCGGTTTTATCGAACAATTGCAACAACAATAGCCTCAGCACTGTTGCAGGTGTTGATAAACACAATCGACATCGTGAATCGTCTCCTGCGTCAGTCTCAGGTGTGTGCTGCTACAGTAACAAATTCAGTAGTGCTTCCAACAAGAATGCTAAAAATAATAATCTAGTTAAAGTTAGTAACAAGTACTCGGACAGCAAAAGACTGAAGATAGTGAATAACAAAGGTGAACACAAGGATACTGTGCCGTACGATGAAAATCGAACTAGTAGGAATCGGAACGGATTTGGTTATGGTGATTCGCGCAATTTCAACGAAAAGTGGTCGTCGGGTGGAACCGAATATGATGCAGTAAGTAGTGCTCAGGAACATGGCAATTTTTCTTCCACGATCAGTGGGAAAGATCCACTAAGCGGCAGTGAAAGCAGTGTGAAGCAAAACGATGGCGATGATTTAAATTTAAATTTCAGAAACGCACAGCAGTCAAAAGAGCCACAGTTGAAAGATGTGAACATAAATAATTTTAAGAAAAAGAATTCATCGTATTGTGTGTATTTTGGACCGAATTCAAGTGTGGGTCGGACGGGAATTAACAACAGAAATAATATCGGAAAAAATACTACCACAAGAGGCGATGATATCTGTACAGAGGAGTTGTCGTTGTTGCCTAGGTCACCATCACCTTTACCTCTACCACCACCTACAGTAGCAGATTCGTGGCTGTTTAACGATCGCGTGAAGCTAACACCACCTTGCTCGCCGATACCTTCGTGCTCCGATTCATTCAACAAAAATTCGTCACCTTACGAGTTGACCACGCGATCGGAATCGTCTTCGATTGGTTTTTCACCACCCAGCTCGCCTCATCATACAAGGGTGCGAGCTTTCAGTGACTCAAACGGCTGTTATACAAACAGCATCGATGAAAACAATCGATTCCGTATAAATAGAGCAGCCGTTCATAAAAACGCCCACGATTTTGAAGGCAAACAAAGTACTCCAAAAAATCAAACCAACCTGCAGTCAAAAACCGATTTAATCTCTCACAGGGCTGAAGAGCTTCGAAAAAGTTCTCTTCCTGTAATAAATCACACGAATGTCTTTCGAACACAAACACATCAGAAAAATTCCTCCGATGTTACAAAAAACACTGGTCCCACAGGTTCCTCGTCTGCCGTAATTTGTCAACTTGCACCAAAACTTCCACCTCGAGGATCTGCCGTCAATCATAGTAATGCCGATGTTCGATTGCAGTCTCTTAGCAGATACTGTGCTCAAAATTTGAATTCAAATGCCAACAGCGATAACTCCAGTGCTACCGAATTGGAAGATTTCACCTTTATCGATTCATCGGATATTTCATCTACTGGAGATGACGTTATAACTGTGATCAATGAGGAAGATTACCGCGAATATCATAAGTTTTTATCGATACCTAAACTTGACGGATTTGCCGAAGAATCATGTCAGAGTGGATGTGATGGTGTTCAGAACACCAGTAACAACTATGGCGGATTTTCGTCAGATGAATTGAGTAGTGTGTGTAGTGGTAGTGATTCAGTTTCTACATCAGTAGTAAACAGTTTCAAGGAGGAAGACAAACGGAATTTCCACACGGTGAAGTACAAAAAGTGTAGCGTGACGAATTTCAAGTCGAATGCCAATACCAGTGGAAATCAAACTGGTTGCGGTGATCTTTCTCCGGTTGATAGTGAACAGAACATTGCTACTGTCAGCGGGCATAGCGATAGTAATAACAATCAACATTTAAGAAACACTGATGAGCTTAAATATTACTCATCTAATAATAGTCACGAAGAAAACGACAGATCAAGTGGTGGAGCAGTAACGACCTCAAGAGGTCGAAATTCTATGCAACTTGGCTTCAATAATATATCACCGGATAACTCTTCTAGCAGTTTAAATTGTTTCGGAAAAAATCAGCTGCATGCCAGGACATCGCCTGAAAAGCCGGTGAGTGATAAATTACAATGTTTTGTCATTGATTATTTTTTGAAATCTTGAATTAAAAACTAAAGGGTTAACTAAAAGGGAGGCAACTATCCACCAATTTAGAATAAACAAATGCTTTAGATCTATGCGGTAGCTACAATATTCTTAACATATGTTCTTGAGCTTGAATTAGATGATGATGGCTTAGTATAATGCTTCATGATAAATTTCAACATTCCTTTACAAGCTTTCACGAGCAGACCATGCCGAACTTTCAACGTGGAATGCATGATATATTTCTTGGGAATGGGAAAAGGTACATTTTAAACCGGTTCAGGGAATCATGCGTCACAAGACTATGGTGTGATGGTGAGAAACTGATGTTGCCTTAATATTCTTATAAATTATGCGTTCAAAGGAAAACCGCATATTATTTTAGCATAGAACACCCGATTCAAACATTTTTGGAAAATCTTTGGACATATAGCTTTGGCAATAAGCAAAAACAATGGACTCACGTTAGAAAGTAACTCAGTGAGAAAGTGAGTTACACTCACACAGCCGACAAACTCAACTCAAATTGAGTCAAATTCACAAGTTTGAATTTGTGAATGGCGACACTCAAAATTGAATAATTTTTCTTGGGATGTACCCCGACTCCACTGCTACAATCTTTTCATTGATTCCCTAAGTTCACAGATTTCATCAAAAAATTGGATACTCAATTTGAATTAAAAAGGAATATATCAATTGATTATCGAGATACCAAATACGAGTTTGATAAATAAATGCAGCAAAATGTAATTACCCATTTCTATATGAGACTGTTCAAATATTATATCCACTGTTTTCTGAAATTTTTCAGGCCCTCCATCCCCCTCTTCTTCCAGGAGTATATATTAACCCCCTCCCCCCTCTAAATAATGGACGTAGTTAACATTTGATAGTTCCCTATACGAAATTGTTGATACCTAAACTACCTTTGATTTGTCAATCGCTTTCTCCATAATTTGAAGAAAAAAAAAGGTGATGATTGAACACGAACTTTGGGCAGTGTCCGGTAAGAACGATTAGAAATTTTTCAATGAATTGAGTTTGTAGTATATCCGTTGTTATCATTATTTTCCGAAAAACGAAATCGTTTTCATCTACTTTTGCGGGCCATAAAATTTTTACTGACAAGCTATTTGGCCCTCAGCTCTATTGAAATTGAAAGAAGTTCAAAGGGTTATTCCTAGTGTTAAAGTGACTTGGTGGGACTTCACTTGGTCAAGTGAGAAAAGTCACTTGAAGTGACATGACTCTTCTGGGAAATTAAATGGGAAGTCACGTCACTGCGACGTGACTTTTCTCACTTTACCAAGTGACAGGAGTCACTTCGACACTCGAAATACAGGCTTACAGGCATCAATATTTACATCGGAATTAAAATTCAGAATTTTTTCTGTGTACAATTGATCCGCATTCTGAACATGAGCTCCCAGTATCGGTTCTGTTAAGGTAATGCCAGAACTTTGAGACTCATGTTATGCATTGAGTGAAGACAGTCAAAAGAATTACGCAGACAACAATTCGTTTTAACATTATTCCTTTTTCTTTGTATGAGAAATCAGAAAAAAAAAGTCTTGCTGTAGAGCAGTGGTTTACAAAGTGCTATGAGGTATCCCGGTTTACAAAGTTTTATAAGTTCTCGAACGAAAAAAGTTTATCCTCTTCTGACATTTTTGTTATAAATTCGTAATGTGGCCGATAAAGTTACAGATTTAAATCAACACCATGCGGAGGTGACTAAGTTCGCTCCCCAAAAAAAAATCTCGACTTCCTGGGCATGAGAAATGGTACCTACTTACCATACAATCAAATCAATGCCAGAATCGTGCTAGCTTTGAAAGCTCTTAATTAAAAAATGCATTAAAACACTATGTTTAAAGTAGACAGTAAGACAGCTGGAAACTTCAAAAAGATAGAATTCGTAATGTTAGAATTTCAAGTGTACAAATCATAGTCAAAGTTATTTGAAACAAAATTATTGGTTGATGTTTATGACTGAAAGCTTCAACTGCAATTGGGCTAGATACCGATTAAAAAAAGTATGTTTCGTGAGAAATCACCTCACTTGCAAACTTAATTTGAATTACTTGGCTAGATTATGAGTTACCGAAATCACAAAAACTGAGCAAACTATCTCTATTTCTTAATCAATTTTTCACCAACTATGAGTCATTTCGTGATTCAATCCGGTAAATAACTTAAAGTTCAAATTAGATTCTCAGTCTGCCGAGTTCGATAAAAAATTACTAAGCTGAAAAATCCAAACTTAATGAGTACCACAGTTTACAGTATATTGAAAAACAAGAAAGTAAGTTTTTGAATGATGACCACTAATTTTCAGACCTTCTGTCTTAATTTTATCTTTGAAAATTGCTTATCACAATCAACTTATTGCCTGCCCCAACTTTGTATACTAAATTAGCATAAGCATTAGCATTAGCGTTGACGTTTGCACACCTCGTGGATGGAGCTACGATGAGGAATAATTCGTTGAAGACATTGCATGCCACCATGAAACGAAACCAGTTACTGATACGTTTTTTCACGCAGCAATCTCCACAAAGACACTCCTCGATCGCTCACCTGGCCACGTCCATGCAACCGTTGGTGATAGGGAGGATTTGGTATCTACCTTAAGAAGACACGGGGAACCCACGTAGCCTTCAGTAGATATCAAAGGAAAAGTGAAATGAATAGTCGGAGAGAATAGTTGAACAGAATGCCCTGTTTGGTGTACAGAACAGAAATTTATTTAAAAATGGTCGTTGGGAGCACCGAGTCTAAGAAGGTTAAGTAATGCTCCATTTATTTTCAAACGGTTGGGACTTTAGCATTAACTATAGTCCTAGCTCCCTATGGTTTATGGTTATAGCGCCATTACTCACTCTATGTTTGGAACCGTTTAGACATAATAAGTAAAAATAGAACTAGCTTACCAAGTCAGTCATCAGTTCAATACCGTTTTGTAGCAATGCCGAATGTGTCTCAGTCCCAATCGTAGATGGTCTGTTAGATGAGTGTCTACAAGATCTTGAATTTACCGGTTCAACTACAAAAGCACTAAATCTCAACGTCCAAATGGCACCATTAAAACACGCATTGCAAATCTGCATCTTCGTGCTGGGCTGTTTCAAGAAAAAGGTCCCACCAATATCTAGCAAAAACAATTTCTTTATAAATTTAGCTTCCTTCTTATCAGCACAAACACACTTTATAATAAAAGAAGTATGTTTCACGACTTTCTTCCCCTTTTTTACAATCTTGGTTCACAAATAAAAATGGAATCACAATTTATACACGTCACCTTATCCTACAAACTCCTTTCGGAGGTCATTCACTCACTTCTTTACTGCCGCAAAATTGAGCAACATTTCCGTGAGAGAAAAAGAGATGGTATACAATTGTACTCAAAAATTGAGTAAAATGGAACGGGAGTGTGCTCAACAGTCCTCTTTTGGCATAAAGCAAGTTTTTAATATAAAACTTATCAAAAACTAGTTTTAAGCACAGTATTCTCTCGTAAGCACTTGTTTTTAATTTCCAGTATTTTCTGTACTTACAATTAGCAAATAATTTAACTATTAAGTTCACGTTTAAGAACAATAAATTTAAATTAATAGGTAGGCGTTATAATACATTTTTTACTTTTAATCTTGCAATACTTTTCAATTAGTTGCAATATTTTTCACTCGTGTTTGCTGAGGTTGGAATTAACAATAACTATTTCGGACAATTTCTTGTCCCGGAGACGTCTCGCTGCTCTGTCCATCAGCTTGACAGCCCAGCAAGTTGCAAGGCCTGTTGAGTCGACAGCTGAGGCCATTTTAGCAGTCGACCTTTGAATCGGTATTCGCCCCGGCAGTCTTGCCAGAACCAACAAGGCCTTAGCCTATTCACCATTAGAAAACTAAGTAGGAAAATTTAAAATAATACTTGACTCAATCACTTTTTAGAAAATAGAAAATAAATAACTGAAACGCTTTTCCAAAAAACAAAAGATTATCAAACATGAGCAAATTCTTTTAAATTCCACTAGAAAAAGCTTATCCTTTGACAGCTAGGGCTATTTCGTCTGCGACTCAGACTTTTTCAGTGACGAGTGTTAGACTTTACCATGACAAAAGCCCTTGTCTAAAATACACGATTATTAAGTTTTATTGTTTTCAAGTGGGTCAAATGTTGTTGTTTTATTGTTTTCAAATGGGTCAAAACGTCAAAAGGAAAGAAATGTGTAATCTCTCCATATCATTGAAACAAAATTATATTTTAACATTTTGCTCTTCGGCCTTGTTCTAATAATTCTGCAGAAATAATATATAATACAGGAAAACTAAACCATCAGTTAAGATAAAAAATTAAAGATGTAGTTTCTAAGGCTACAATGTATGGTGAAGGTTGCGAGAATCCAAAATCGGCCAACATCGTGGCGGCCTTCAGCTGATTGATTTTTTTATAACACAAATCTATGAAACTACGCAGTTTTCACATGCCTAACATTAATTATATGTTTTCTACACTGCAGCAAAACAGTTATTGAAATTTCCGGCATGGAATATTTTCAATATTTCAGATTTGTGCCTACAAAAATACTCCGAAAATGGTCTTTTCGCTCTAGCAACATTTACCTGCATGATGTTTTTGTAGAAGCGGGATCAAAATTTTCTTCAAACTTTTTTTTTGGTACATTTTTTTTTTTTTTTAAACAAAAGAAATAAAACAAGGGAAAAAAATACCTCTCGGGGGAATGGGAAAGAACAAAAATAAATTCAATTTAAATTTTTTTTTTATTTTTTTTTTTTTTTTTGAGAAAAGGGAGAAAATTCCATTGGATTGTTTCTTTTTTTTTTCGTGGGGCATCGTCTGTGGAAGGGGGGTTTTTCTTTTATAGACAAAAAAAAAAAAAAATTTTTTTTTTTATTTTTTTGTGGGGGGGGGGGGGGGGGGGGTGTCCGGGGTTTTTTGTGTTTCTGGGGGTTTTGGGGTTTTTTGTTTTTTTTTTTTATTATTTTTTCTTTTTTTTTTATGTTGTTGTACACGGTAAGAATCAAAAACCCATTAATGGGTAAAATTTCACCCATTTCCCCAAAAAGGGAGTCAACCCATTAAATGGGTAAACTCGACTTACCCATTTATGAGTATATGGCATAAACTTCAAATAATGGTTTTTTTTTACCCATCTTTGAAAATGATATTTTTTTGGAAAATGGGTAAAAAAATACCCCCTTTCTGACATTTGTGCGATATACTAGATAATGGGTAAAATTTTACCCATTAATGGGATTTTGATTTCTACCGGAGAAGAAAAAAAAACGCAACCAACAATTTTATTAAATTTATGCTTAATTAAAAATTATTATTATTATTATTTTATCAAAAAAACATCATTTTGGGTTTGTTTTTTCTTCTTTTCTTGGGGGGGGGGTGTCGTGGGGTGGTGTCCTTCTTGTTGTTTTTTTTTTCCACACAAATGTGGGGGGGGGGTTGCCTGGGGAGTGGTTCTTTTTTTTATTATAAGGGGGGGCGCCTCCTCCTGCTGCTGAAATTGAGGAGCATATTTTTTTTTTTTTTTTTTTCTTTTGAAAAAAAAAAAATAGTGGGGGGGATGATAATATTAAAAAACTACCTATTGTAGCAAGGTAACTTCCTATAGCAGTGGAATAATCTGAAAAAACGATTTGATCAGGATTCTAATATTGTTTGTGATCATCAAGCTCCTGTATGAAGGGCCAAAAACGTTTGGGCGGGCCCGTAAGCAGAGACACTTACGCGAAACCCGCGAATATAGGGAAAAGAATCTCCTTCCAAAAGCAAGTTCACACGCACAGCACTAGAATCGAGCCCTCGATTGACAGAATAAACCCAATAGATGGGGTCGAAGAGCCCGCCCTCGTTCCGCGAAATGTTAACAATAGGGAGGAGGCAGTCCCATGCTCCCTATCCAAATCGTTTCACTTGGGTGCCCTGATGGTCCCTCCCTTTCCCCGTTATATGTTATTTAATATTTAGTATATTTTGTACACACAATATTAGGATATCATTATAGACAAACATGCCGATTTATTCAAATTTCTTGAATGATACTACCAATGGATTGTTACTGAAAAATAAATAAAAATTAGATATGTAATAATATCCTTCTTGTCCTGGAAAAGCTGAAAACAGAATAGATCATTCCAAATACCAAAGATAAAATTTCAATAAAAGATATAATTTTATAAGACATGTTGTAATATTTTTTCTTCATACTGTTCTAGTAACATTTCAAAGATAGCAATTTGAGTAATCGAAGAGTCCAGTTTGATGATATCTGAAATAAATGGCTTATTTAATAATAATACCACCAAACAAAATATTTAAATATAATCTTACATTGCTTATAAGCACATGCCAGTCTTTTATGCATTTAGTAGTTGAAATTCAGAAGTGCAATTTTAAATTAAATGTTATGCTGAAATGCTGAAAAACAAATTGAGCCTTTGATGCTTGTCATGTTGCTCCAGAGTCTTACATGGTTTTAGAATGCAAAGATGATTCCAAAGCGTGCTGAAATTTTTAATAAAATGAGAATATATAATATGATTTACAGGTACATGATTTTCAGTCGCACCCCCTCACTTCGCTATTGTCAGATTGACAACATTGCCCAGGCTACGCCAACCAGCGTATCTATGTTTCAGCTGGCAGTCTTTTGTGATCATATGACTCGTGGAGGCGTGAGGTAGGAACTTGTGAGGACGAGAGGTCGGCCGCATCCTCCTTCGAAGTTGTCAACTCACCATTTGAAGCCCTCTTGCAAATAGAAAATAGTTAGCCAATACCTACTAACATTTCCGACAGGAACTTACCGAAATCCAAATCCGAAATGGCGAAAGGTAAGATGGATGATGGATGGCAGGAGCAAACAAAAGTAAAGTTGAAATATTTTTAATATCCATTGATGGGTAAAAAATACGCATATATTTTTCAATAACAAATTACTCAAATGGGTAATATTTCACCCATTTTCTGGTTTTTTATTCACCTATTTTATTGACAGCAGCATACAGGTTTGAAAAATGGGTGAAATTTTACCCATTAATGGGTTTTTGATCCCTACCGTGTACTGGTGAGAACAGTTGAATTTTTTGCGGCTTCCCGTTGGCTCAGTGAATCCTTGTTGTTGAAGACACCATTTTGGCTGGTCTTCTACTACCTTGCATTATATGGTATGGATATGGTAAACAGTCTAAGCAGACACATTTTTGCTTTTAAAATGTTGTACCGTATACTTTTTGCCAAGTTTTCTGTGCAGTTCGTGGTACTGTACAAAACGCTCGCGAAGTGCTTCTTGTTTCGGCATTTGAGAATTTTGAGTAAAACTGAGCAAGCATAAGCAAATCAAAAAATACTAGCAGAAAAAGGAGGGAGAGAGTTAACACATACAGACTTTCATATCTCTCTGAGCTAGTTTGTTGTTGAGCATAGGGGTCTCGAAAAAAATCCTAAATTTTAGTTTCCACCTGTTAAAACAGACAAAAAAGCGGATTATTATGCTCAAAAACTTTACTCACTTAACTTAAAATGAAAATGGAAGCACTACAGGACGTCCAAAAAATAAAGCGAAAATTGTATTCTCATTTTTCTACATATTTAGTGTGTGAGTGAAGTGAGTATGCTTCTTTGTACATCTTCTGTCAAGTGGTGTAAACAATATAGTTGTGTAATAAACGCTGTATGGGTAAAATTTCGCAAAAGAGATAGTGACCAGTTTGCATCACAAAAAAAAAAAAAAAAAAAAATATATGGGAGAAAAAATTTTTTTTTAAAAAAAAAAAAAAAAAAATATTTTTTTTTTTTTTTTTTTTTTGTATGTATGTATGTATGTAGGAAGCCACCATCCTAGCGTGGGCCTTGCCCTGCATGCGGTTCCACTTAACAGAAAGATCATGCTTTGTTACCATTCTAAATTCAACATACTGCTGTATCAAGGGCCAAAAAGGGTTGGGCAGACACACTTACGCGAAACCTGCGGGAATAAAAGAATCTCCTTCCAGCAATATGATCCGATAAAACGAATAACAAAATACGCAATTCAGTTAAGCTTTCCACTAGATGGTTTGTTTGAGAAAGGCGCGTCAAATTCATTACAACTGTTGGAGTGGAATGTAACAATCATAAATGAAAGACACATCCCCTCCTAGACTCCGGTTGGCTGTCCACTCCATTGTCCAATTGCAACTTCAATGATGCCCTGGTGCACCCTCCCATCCCAGTATTGAAATGTATTAAATCAATGAAATATAATAAGGTTCATGCAATATAATTATAATAAGGTTCATGAATATAATAACGAAATAAGTATTTAAAGCGTGTAAGTAATTTTATACAGCAAAATGGGTAGCCTGGGCTGGATAATGTTTTAGAATTGTACACCCTGCATGTAGAAATTTCTAAAATAGTGATTTCCTTTCTGCTGTTTCTATGGAGTAATAACATGTATTAGGATATTTTAACAGAATAATATCCGACGTACTCTGTGCTAACAGTTAATATCAAAATAACGATCAATAGATGTTAAAATTGATAAAATTAGTATCTACAACAGCCGAGCCTGTAAAGAGAAATAATAAACGAACAAGGAAGCCTTAACGAACTTTAGGTAATAAGTACTTATTTCTACTGCTGATTCAATTGTAGCTTCTTGTATTCAAGGCACTAGATACTTCTCAATCGAAAGAGGAAGAAGGAAGGATTAAAATGATCATTGGACATATAAGACAAAACAATCTTTACCTATGAAGTGAAAATAATAAAATTATGTTTATGCTAATATATAAATCACCAATACAAAAGTAATGATAAAAATAAAACCAATATACAATGTCATACAAATTGATATACATAATACAGTGAAGGGATATGATAAAATGAACTGATACCAATTCAATTTTCATTTACGTGTCTGCATATTATTGTCCTGCTGCACTCGAGAGACGCGACGCGAGACAGGACACAACACTTATTGTTCTTACAAAACGTAAAAAGGGGTTTAAATTTACCTTTTTAGTCGACCGGTTTCGGGCTAGATGTTGCCCATCTACAGGACGATGTCCGACTGGTTACGAAGTACAATACTACAACAAATATTCGTATTGTGTTACAATACATGTCGAGCGAAGTGAAACAATATTCTACTGGGATTCCAGTTTCGTCAGATGAAATAGAGAAGAAATTATTGGAGCGTCGTCTTCATTCATCAAAGGGTGGCTGGAAGTGGCGATGTACATTGATTCCCACGCGTTCAATTGTGAGGTTTTCCTTACATTAAGTGTTGTGTCCTGTCTCGCGTCGCGTCTCTCGAGTGTAATAAGTTCTTACGTTAGCACAAGCCACACAAAAATTATAGTGTCCTGCTGCAATTGTAGAATAACTTGCGTAGCCAATATGAACCTGAAAATTTAGACAATATATCATAGCAATGAGAAAAAAAAATGAATTTAAAATTATTTTACAATACTTGGTAATTTTATGGATGACCTGAAATAATATATCATATATCATATAAAGAATAGTTTACCTTAAGTTTTGATGTGCTGTTCCATTTCCTTGCTTCGCAATAATCATTTGTAGTGGATCTCGTAGGTACTACAATGATTTTAAGTAATTAAATTGATTTAAATTTAATAATATACTTTCATTTCATATCTCAACATAAAATAATATAATGACGTAATAAAATATTAATATGAGCATGACAGTTAACGATAAAAGAATGAATATCTGTAACTAAGCTGGCCATCCTCTCAGCAATAGCCTTCTTCTTTTGCAGCAACTGTAGTATTAACCGTTAATATCTAGTAAGATTAATATTTGTATCCACAATAATAATAATAATAATAATATTAAGAGAACATAATATATTAATGTACACAACATATCTGACATCCATTAGTCCAAAGACATCTAATGTAAACGTTATGCTGAAATAATTAAAAACAAATTGAGCCTTTAATGCAAATAATGTTGCGCCATGCTCATAAGGTAAATGGTTTGGAACCCAAAAATGTTCCCAAACCGGGCTGAAATTATAAATTGAATGTAAATGTTCGCACCCCCTCACTTCGCTATTGTCAAAATGACAACATTGCCCAGGCTACGCCAACCAGCGTCTCCATGTTTCAGCTGGCAGTCTTTTGTGATCATATGACTCGTGGAGGCGTGAGGTAGGAACTTGTGAGGACCAGAGGTCGGTCGCACCCTCATTTGTAGATATCAACTCACCATTTGAAGCCCATTAATTGCGTTCTTTTATTTTAAATATAAAATCATGCACAAAACCGGAGCATTAATAACCATAAAAAATACGTGGATTTGCATTGATTCATACATCAATGCACGTTGCCAAAATAATAAATCACATTGCACTCGTTTTCCAATGCGTTGTCAAGAGAATTTACACGATCGTGAAAATGTAAATCTTCTTCCATTGAAATTTATCGAACAGAATTACTTTTCTGCTTCACTTGCTTAGCTGTTATTCTCCATCCATAAACAGAGGACAAAAGAGGCCATTTATCTGCAACTGCAGTTTCTATAGCCTGAATATGGTGTTTACAACTGCTTACGTGATAAATAGTTTAAAAAAAACTAGAAACTATCGTGTCATGTGCAGCTGTTTTATAGCCGTCTAAGAATTCATTGTCATTTTACCTTCGAGTAATTGTGAATTATCCGTATTTCCCTAGCAACAAGAATCTCCTTTTGTTAGATTAATTGACAAAATTTCAAAAAATGTCATTGTTTGCAACGCTTGAAAAGAAGCCGATTGAAAAAGTGCTCATGAGAATTGCAGTATCAGATAATAAAAAAAAAACGACCGATCATCGTGTTCTCAGATGAGAAACTTTTTCAATTGATCCGGTATCCGGTAAGTTTAGTTTTACCCCTGAAGACTGAGGAAAGAGAATGTAAAATTTAAGTTTACCTTCAAGCATCCCACTGGATTCATGGTTTTATTTGGAGCGGGTGCGTCGAATGGGCTGAAGATGATTCATAAAAGCAGGTGTAAAATTGAATTGAACACTTAAGTCCACATGAACATTTTTAAGATTCAACTGCTTCCGTGGATTCAAGCTAACTTCGATGAACACGAGAATCTTGTTTTCCAACGAGATGAAACACCATGCCAAACCTCTAAACGGACTCAAACCAGGGGCTGGATAGTCAAGAATAAAATGTATACAGCTTTTAACACAGGAAGTATCGCACATCGGTCCAAAGCTTTATGAATCATCCCTTAAGATATAACTCCCAACGAACAACTTCTCAAATATTTTGTCAAATTAACATTTGTTTATTATGTATATTAATGACATGCGACGTGTTTTACGATTTTGTGACATTAATCTGTTTGCAGATGAAACTGTGTTGTTCATTGCAGCTAAAGATTTAAATGAAGCCGTTACCCATTTGAACGAAGATTTGCGTTTTCTAAGTAGATGGTTGAAATGTAAGCAATTGAAATTGAATACAAGTAAAAGTAAATTATATTAACATATTGGGTACCCGCATAATGGAAAACAATTTGCTATAGTATACACGCTTAGCTCAGTTTACCCATAATCGCACTTTTCGCGATTAAGGGTATTCTTCACCCATATTTGGGTAAAATGATCTTAGCGTGTATAGTCAAAAGTGTGTGTTTAGTGTGGTCCTCCCTAAGCTCAGTCGGCAAAGGCGCGGCTACAAAGCAACACCATGCTGGAGGTGGCTGGGTTCGATTCCCGGTCTTGTCTAGGAATTTTTCGTTAAGGGAAATTTCTCGACTCCCTGTGCATAGGGTATGATTGTACTTGACACACAACCATACTAATGCAAAAAGGGTACCTGACATCGAAAGCTCTTAATTAATAACTGTGCATTTAGAAAACTAAGTTAAGAGCAAGCAATAAGCAAATTGAGAAAGCAATAAACTTGAAACGCTAAGAAAGAAGAAAGAAGAATATAGTCAAAACTGTATTTCGAATGTAAGATATATCATCACATTTTATTTTGTTATTATCAAATAGTTAAATCTCGTATTCACCATATAACCTCTACATTAACACTTATTGTTAGTGTATGCCATATTGTCATTTTATTGTTGGTTTTTTTATTGTCTGCATGCAGTCTGGATTAAAAAGCAACTTTTTGGCATAGAGTGCAGCAAACGTGAAAATTCGTGAAAATTGCCATTTTTTTATGGTAACTGAACTTAACCGCCTATTCAGCATATTGTAATTTGGCTTTTTACCATCTGACATATCGTTAAATTATATAAGAGATAGTTAATATATAGTTGTCAACTATAAGGGTAAATGTTGTAACAATAACGGAAACGGTCGTCTACAATAAGGGAAATAATCCAGGAATGGTCTGTGATTATGCGGGGGATTATTTTTGAATTAGCTAAAATATGTACTGCTAGAAAGAATAAAAAGGTTTTTCAATCACAAAAAATAACGAAACAATTTTTTTAACCTTGGCGAAGAATGTTTTTATGGGACACACTGTAGCACTTTTTTTCGCTTAAATCAGATCCTCACCCACAATACAGTGGTAGTATGCAATGCAATTTAGTATTGCAGATGGTAACGCTGACGCACAAAGTTAAAAAAAAAAACTTTATGCTCTAAATTATGTTTAGCTGCCAGTTTCATCGGTAAAAATTAGGCTCTTTTTCTCACTGTACATTGACATCATTCATTGTGAGATATTGCTTGTGTCTAGGGCCGCAAAATAAATGAAATTTACGTTATAATGTCAGACTATGTACTCGCCCGTCTATTTTTACACAACGCAAATAAGTAACACGCTCTAGGCAATTGGATATAATTCAGCAGATGCATTTCGGTATTTATTGACATTCTTCGTTTGAAAATTTTGGTCTGCTATACGAGAAAATACCGTAAGCATAAACGTAACTAAAAAAACGGGAAGAAACCCCGAGGAAGGAAGGCACTCATACGATGGTCGCTATTGTGATTGTTTTGCCTAGTCACTTCAAGTATTTTTCGGAACAAATCTCAGAAATTATGGAACAGATGCATGCTGCACTAAGTAAATTAAATGCTGAACACATTTTGTACCATGAAAACTTCGGAATTAAAATATAAAACAATGATCATTACAGTGATTTTTTGTTTCTATCTTTCACCTTTGCACTACGGTTAGATACAACTGATTTTCGGTAAGCACACATGTTTTTTTACACTCACATGTTTACTGCGACTAGTAATGTGACCTATTGTTATGGTAATAAGAATTAATAAAAAATTACATCTAAAGGGAACGTTATGAATAGACAGATACAGGAAGTTTACTTACATAAATGACAAATGAATTTCCTTTAGATGGTTCAAAGTTTAAATAAATATTATGAGTAGGGTGACCACAAGAAAATGACCCCCCTTGCGCATTACGAAGCCATTTATTTTACATGCCACCCTGAGGTTCCCTGAATTGGTCATCATTTACCCACTTCCAATGCTGGATGATGTTTATATGGAAACCATTCTCAACATGAATGGAGAAAAGTGCAGTTTCACTTTTTTTACCACTAGGTAGCGTTCAAAGTATTCAAGTGTCACCAAGTCTGAGATTCTTATCGATAATTCTATGCCCAACAATTTTCACTCATTAACATCAAAATAATGAGCGAAATAAAGCCAACAATGTTGTTGACTACCGCATAATGATACTCAGCTGAACTAAAAAACTAATTAGTAGTATATTGAATCGATGTCTGAAATTTATCTCATTTCATTGTCAGCTACTAATTTTATAATTTAATACAACAGGTTCGTTTGCTTAGATTTCCATTCGGATAATCTGTTCTTAAAATGTCTAGAGCAAATACATAAACCTCCATGGAACATTCAGCGATTCCAACGATATACTATCTTGTGAATGTAATATTCCGTAGTTATGATCATACACAATAATTTGTCTTTGAAGAGAAGCAACGCATCAAAATTTTGCACGTGCAGGGCGAAAATCCAAAGTACTCTTACGCCAAGTAGGCGAAATTGTTGCATGTGGCTAAATAAACTGTTACCAACGTATTAAAAGTGTTCGGTGAACGTTTTTCGACAGCCAAAAAAGCTGGATCGGGGGGGAAATCGAAAGCCGGAGGCCACAGCGACGACAAAAAGAGTTGCCCGCTGTTTCGAGAGGAACCCCAACCTCTTCGTCCGAGATGTCGTAAAGAAGCTGAGAGTGGCGCTTTCAACCGTGGATTGAGCTAAAAAACGAGCTGGACTGTCGACTTACAAGAAAGTGGTGACTCCAAATCGCGACGATAAACAAAACACGTCGGCCAAAGCACGATCGCGAAAGTTGTACACGACGATGCTGACGAAGATTGATTGCGTGGTACAGGACGATGAAACTTACGTCAAGGTAGACTTTAAACAGTTTCTTGGGCAGGAATTTTATACGGCAACCGGACGGGAAAAGGTGGCAGATATTTTCAAGCACATTAAACGGTCAAAGTTCGCGAAGAAACATCTGGTGAGGCAGGCCATCTGTACCAGTGGCTTGAAGAGCAACGTTTAGATTACGACCGGAACCGTCACCTAGGAAATTTATCTGAGCGAGTGCCTACAAAAACGACCCGGCAATTTGTATTCGGTAAAAAGGAAGCTTAGCTGAATATTTCACCTGTATTCTGTATTAACTGAACTTGAAAAAGAAAAAGAATTTGACTTATTAATAAAAACTTTGATTGACTCACACACATTACTGTTTGACCAAATTTTGATCGGGACACCCTTTACTCTTCTCCAGCGACCGTTTCGCGTATTGTACTGAGGCAAGATCCAGCCAGAACACGACGTGATGAACCCAACCACGTTGCGCTTCGCAGGGAAGACATCCTTGACATTTTGGGTGGCCGCTTGCGCTTCTGACACGGCCTCGAGTTCTGCTTCTTCATGACGATGTCCTTGTTGGCCAAATACTTTTTGAACCGTCAGGCCGGTCACACCGACCTTTGCCTTTCATCTCCCGCTTCAGCGCTTGCTGCACCTTCCGGTCACGCAAAACCGTCGGACGGCCAGAACCCAGCTTGTGCTCGATGCTCTCGAATTTCTTGTATATGGCCGCTCGGCTATATCCGGCCGACACAAAGTGCGGCAAGATGATGAACTTCTTTGCTCCGGGGCGAGGTGGTAATTACAAACCATCGAACGTAGTTGCTTCACTGCTTGCGCCATGGCTGCCGTGAACGAACTGACAATGCTGTAAATTTTGTTTTCTGCTTATATTTATTGGCGATATAGCTCACTAATCTGTGCACAGAATGTATCTGTGCCTCATCCTACCCCGCAGTGGGATGTTTGGCAATGATAACGTCCTTGGTTCGAGTACTACTTTACCCATGCCCTTTCGCTCAATTTTCAACACTTCTATTCTATTTCCAACCTACCGTACACTGACGGAACTTTCAACACTTTATCTTCATATCTTTCATTCTAGCAAACATGACTGTCTACTCTTGGTGCCTCATGGCGATGAGCGAAACATCTTCTTCTACATTAGAATCGTTACTCCACGCTCGGAGAATACAAACATAACAATTAGAGTATGAAAAATCAGTAAACTTTGTCACTTTTTTTTAATGTTATCGTTACTGTAAAGTGATGTTTCGGTACTTTTTTGCTTAAGAACAAATTGAAAGCAATAGTGTTTGTGGGTTTGCCGAATCCTTCCCAACAGCGAATACCTATAAATTACACTACCAGTTTTCGGGAGGAGTACTGTGAGTTCCTAGATAAGCGGACAGTATTGAATTGATTTGGTTGTTATTGAAATGCACTGAAAGCTTAGACTGGATTAATAGGAATGGAATAAGGGCCAATAAAAGGCGGTCAGAAATCGAAGATTTCGAGGTGGGTGAGTAGGTTCGGGAGTAACATCGCTCTACTCTAGCTTTTTCCCAACTCCTTGGAATCTGACCAGCAACACATAGACGGATCGATAGCGATAACGATCGAGGCGATCGGAATTAATGACTTTACCGCAAGGAACATCTGGCTGGTGGATATTGGACGATCTGGTGTGCGATACAAAGTTGGTTCTGACTCTCGTAGAGGATGATAGAATTATATTCTGAACAAATGTGTAATGCTGTAGTTCATAAACATGCAGTGATTGCTGAATATGTAAATAAATAATGTGTTAGAATATTTAACAATGTTTGGAATACATGTTCAATCAAATGTGATGGATATATGATTGGGAATGATTTAATGTTCACCTCAAAGAACCCCAAATCATGTAAAGTTCACTATCCGTAAGTCGCCCACAATATTCTACCCCGGTATTAAATTACTGTACTTTATTGAACCTCTTGTACTCGGCACTGACACTGCCAACTTTTGGGCAATGAAATAACCAACTGGTTTCGTCCATTTCAACCGCAACCGCTCAAATAAACTTCTAATCCAGTTAATTTCCCAACACATCAGGGCCACCTTTCTCAAACTTCATAGCCGACACGTGTAATCCTCACGGAATTGGTGAATCGCGACCCATCTATTGAGAAAGACTGCCTTAGAGGTTTTGCAAAGTTTTGCCTTCATGATGGGCCAATATTTCTACACAGAAAGAATTCTTGTAGTAAAAACTACCATTTTACCCGACTATGCCTATTTTTAAAACTATCATGAAATTTCAGTCAAATTTACTACGTTTATGGTAAAACCTTCAACATTTGTGGTATATTTGACAGACCTCATATTGATATCAACCGCACCATGGTCGATCTAATCGCAGGCATGGTAAAATCAAATGCATTCATAGTCAGGTGAAAATTGTTGGTGTTTGCGCTTAATTTAACCCTCGAAATGGTAGTTTCTACTGCGGTTTTTGTTTGCGTGTATATTTCGTTAGGTAGACCTCTTTAAATACAAAAGAAAATTACAATTTTTGTACCATCGCAACACAGCATCTGGCCTCCATAAAGGAAGGCCGGGAGGCGCTTTTAGAGCCATTCATCCTTGTAAATTTGCCCGTTGATGGTGTCAGATGTGATGAAGGGCTGACTCGTTTCGCCACATCCAAAGATCGCTTGATAGCCAAGGAACTTCTTGGAAAGTGTTTACAGTTTTGGCAACGAAGAACCCCTGTCTCTGAATATATTTGGTGTCGTCCTAGATATACGTCTCATCGTCAATAACAACTCAGCTTGGTTTGGTGAGCCACTGTCGGTAGAACTTACTTGCGTGAGTTTTTGCCACCATGTTCTGCTAATCACTCCGTTTTGATGCCTTCCTAATATTGTCTACGTGTAGTCCACGTTTGATTGTTTTTTTTTTGTGTGCATAAATCAAATTGAAACATCGCCATTTTTATCATATTCCGAATCGTTTGGGTGAACACTCAAAAGTAGTTCAAAAGCTTTCTGGTCTTCACTGATTCGGTTGTATTTCGGATTTCATATCGCTGCCATCCTTCTTATAGATTGGTTTGAAAAATATAAATACACTTTCTTTTGCAAGTAATAAAAAATCAACTGTTTATCTCTGAATATTTTGCTCTCCAACAAAGTTAATAACAATGTTTTACGTTTTATTTTCATTTGCTGAATTTTTCGTAGGGTAGGCGAGTTCTCTAAACAAACACTGCAAGACATTTTTATTGATTTTTTTCGACACTTTTTGTTATGCCAAACTATAATACTAAGTGTTCTACGTATAACATATTCGTTTAATGCCTAGTTCAACGTCAAAAGTTATCGTTTTGTTGATCGGTAATCAATCATTTCAACTTTGGATATATTTCAAATAGTCGGTTTGAAAAGTTTATTTTGTTATTTTTCAGTAAAAAGTGAATTTTTTATTTTCAAAATCAGGAGGAGAAAAACATAGAAAGAAGTAAAATATAGAGATAATATCGTAAATGTGTTGAGTGTTCTAAGTGCCAATCAGCTTGGCCATTAAATTGTGAATGAATAAGCATGTTTGGCTTAAGGCAGTTTATTCGATGGCCGATTATTTATATTTATACTCTGATGTCACTTCAAGCATGAACAGAATTGGTTTAGTTTATCTTTGAGCTGAACTTAGATGTCCCCGAAAAAGAACATTTTGCCTTCCACACGCTGCCCTGATTGACTCGGAAAATAATTCTTTTCTGTTTGTTAAATCTCTCAATTGTTTGTTTTTTTGTATGCATTAAAAAATTGTTGAAAATAGTATCAGGCCACTGGTATATTGCACGATATATTATATTGTGCGTTAAGTTTTTAAACTAGACAAGTTAGCATAACAAAGCTTATTTTCTAACTTTTAGAGTGTGTAGTAAAAAAGACGTAGTGATAGTAAAAAAGTTGTCCTTTGTCGAAAAAATCCTTTGTAACAGAATCCGTACTGACTGTTACTGGTAGAGTCTAGATATTCATTCTAGAAAAAAAAAAGTGGAATTAATCAGTTTTGAAGGATAAAAAAATAATCTTAGAGTAAAATGCACTACGATTTAAGTCAAACAGTAGTTCAGCAATTCATTAAAAAAATCCTGGCGCCTAATACTACCCCCTGTTTGGTATTTATTTATTTTTATTTTTTAATTTGAATTTATGCGTTTCTATATTCTTGATAAATTGCCGATGTTTTCTAACGTCTTCAAAAAGAAGGAATAAATCCTATTGTAGTTGGGACGCGAGGTTTAATTTAATTTATCACAACACCAAATTCAACAAATTATGTTACTGTTTACTATGTTCATGTTCATATGTTCATGTTTTTTTTCTACTTTACAGATAATGGAAAAACGGAACAACACGTTAGATCGGCTGCAAAAACTTGTAAAAAAAACTACATCTGGTTCGAGTGAGGGTAAAGCAAGTGAAAAGCACGGAGGCACTAAAACTGAGCGCCTCAGGGAACTAACAGAACTTTTGAAAGGAACACGTGCTCCCCCAGTGCCACCTCCTAGAAGGTCAAAAGCTTCGCAGAGCCTTGATAAAACCTTTGAGCGCCCAAATGCCACAAGTATCTCCAGTGCTAGTCTTTTGAACATAGATACCTTAAGAGGAGAAGACGCTGGAAGTAATTTAGTAAAATCCAAGGAATCCCGTTCAATTGACTTCCCGTATCAGTTTGTGGAAGGTAATCGAGCTTCTACCCCCAGTTCTCCTTTGAGCGAGCATAAAGCCAATCTTCGTGCTAATGCAAGTACATCTAATCTTGAAAGTCTGCAAAGTTGTTCTACCAAAGAATCAAATAATGTTATTGATAAATCCAGCGCATCATTCAAAGACGATGATGAAATATTTACCAAATTACCTCGACCGGAATCGAGAACGATCGTTGGTTCCTATACTCAAAAAACTATTCCATTCCGAAGCGCATCGTTTTCCCAAGTAGACTATTCATCGGGAAAATATATACGCTCAGCATTAGGTGCCATTAAAAACAGTCTTATGCGCGGGAAAGAAAGTTCAGGTATAGAAAATGTGACGCTACCAAGGAATAAAAAAGAATTCGCTCGAAGCTGTAGTCCTGCACATCTTTCGACGGCATCTGAACCAGGTGGGTCATTCGACGACAACAGTGGCTCAAGAATAACGTTAAAGAAAACCGAAATCAATATAAACCTAACCCTACCGGACAGCTATGAACGAGTCGAATCATTCGACGGTAAAGAGCATTCGTCAAACAGGAACTCTGATATTGAAACCATCGTAGAAGACCCCGAAGCAGAGCATTCAGAAACCATAGAGAATGAAAATGCTATTCAAAAAAAGGCAGAAATCAATGCAGTACAGGCTTCTGAGATGATCTTGGAGCCTTTGGTCGAAGAAGGCATTCCAATCACACCGCAATCGCTAGCCAAAGATGAAGAATGTTTGCAACAGGCAACAACTTGTTTGATTCCAGTGCCTGTTTACGATTGTGTTGTAAGTGAATGGAGTACAGCTAGACCTTCCGAGCAATGGATTGATGCATCTGTGACGGAAGTTAACAAATTTACAGATTGTCTAGACAGTATTATAGAAACTACTGAGGGAACAGTAGAATCTACCGAGGTGTACCCTTATTCGGCGGAAACAATAATCATTGAAAGTCCTCCAGAAATAATAGATCCCGAACTAGCTAAACTCGAACGAGTCGATGAAACAGAAGAACGTTTTATAGAGCCCGTGCAAGATTGTGCAGTCAACCTAACTAACATCGATAATCAAAGCATTATGTGTACACCTCCAGTTTCTATCATTTGTACTGAACCTGATACTGTGACAACAACTACGATTATTGAAACACCTCCTACTCCTGAAGAGTCTTTGATAAGATTGGAATCCAACGAAGGAGACATAGTAGAAGTACGAAAACGTCATAGTAATAATGAAGACAGCGGTGAAGCATTGAGCAATTCTAATAGTGAAATTGAAGAAAAACGAAGAATCGACAAATCTAAGAGAAGAAAAGGAATATACATACAATGGCCAGCTATTGACACAAATTTGGATCCCGAGTCCGATTCCAATGACAACTGCACGCCAGATGATCAAAGCTGGAGACCAAGCAGACTTACGATTCAGAAAGACTCCAGTATTGACCTCAGCGGAGATAGTTGTACGGATCTTAGTTCTAAGGACATTACTTCGTCACCAGAGAAGTCTAGAGATCCCAACATACTTCATCGAAACGATCCATTTATTTTAGAACCCAACACACCAGATTCAGATATTGCGAGACCGTCTTGGCCAAGAGGGTCACGAAGGCAAAGTTTAACGTATCAGAGTTCAGACGAAAAAGATGATTCAGCACCGATTTCCTCAGTTCCAGTGCGATCGTTTAAGAACCTTTTCTTGCGCTCTGACTCAGTTTCGGACAACGAAAGTGAACGTGCCTCGTCCAGAGATCGAACGAGTGCGTCACCTGCTCCAGCAGGCGATCATGATTTGAAACGATATTCTAAGAGACCGTTACGAGGTCCTTACGGACAGATGTTGGAAGCTGAAATGAAAAAACCATCCAAAGTACATTACAATGAAATATTGGAAGAGCTCGCTAAACACGAAAGGTAGGTAGATATTCAAAAATTTGTTTCATAAATAAGTCATGCTGATTCAACTGTTTTTTTTTTACCTTTATAGCTCACATTCATTTCCATCCTTCAATAGGATCAGAGGAACAGGTAGTCAGTCAATGGACGAAACTAATGATCGCCATTCTGGTAAGCTCTTGAAGCCTAGAAAGGCAAGTGCAAATCTGCCCCTTCCATGCCACACTAGAACAGCTTCAAGTCCTTCAAAATTAGCAGAATTAGGTGTGGAAAGCACACCGAGTGGAAACTCCAAACGTCACCTTGGCAATATCGAACAAAGAAGCACGGACTCAGATAAATCGGAAAAATCTCCATGCAAACTAGAAACCAAAAAATTTTCTCTTGACAGTCATCTTTCCGACAAAAGTGCCAATCGAATTGATCATCATGAGAAACATAATAAAAGAAACTCATCGGGAAACAGTGATAAGCACCAGAAGAGAAGTCTTGATGATACCAGATACTCACAGGCAACTCGCACACCATCCGAGCGCAGTTTTGCAATTAGTACGCCAGACACGCCGAAAGGTTTGGTAGCTTCCCCGGAATTACTAGCAGAATTATTGAAAGGGTCAAGTGAAAAACTGATTACAGAGCAGCTAACAGGTGGCGCCAGTCCGAATAACGCAAGTAATGCGCTTCCTACAGCAGTTCTCAAGTGTCTGGTAAGTTAACGATTATTTGCTCAACATTACATACCGCACTCGATGGCAGATTTCTCAAATGCCATTGAATTATTCTTAATGTGTACTGTTTATACGTAGATGTACAAGTTTATAAGTAAATATACATATACACGGTCACATTACATCGCAGAATTGTTCGCAGAACGAGTTCACTTTCAGGTGAAGCAGAAATATTTTTCACATAAACATTATTTCTCTCTATCTAATCAAGCTATTCAAGTTGAAATGGGACTGAGACCACAAAAGCTCGTAATATTGGCTGAATCGCCCTATCACTACGGATTTTGCAGAACACAAATCTCGACAACTAAGGAGTGTATCGAATATAAGCTATCCACATACATTTGCGTTGTACGCATGTATTTGTGATGGTTTTTATACTCTGAACACTGCATGCTGTGCGTTTGACTGTCAGCTTTCTTTTGTTTACTTGTTTGTGCGGTTCAAATTCTGCGTTTTCAAAATGTCGCGTATTGAAAAGGAAGTGAAAATTAAGGTTCTGGACACATGGCTAAGTGAGAAGGGTATTACTATGCGAAAATTGGCGAAGCGGTTTGGAATTCATCATGCGAGTGTTAAAACCATCATTAATAAGTTTGGGGAACACTATTCTTTGGATGAGCTACCAGGAAGAGGCAGAAAACCCGGTTCTTCCAACCCGAAACTGGAGTAGAAAGTGGTATCTCTAATCATGAAGAACAAATCAATGTCAATACGTGATTTGGCCAAAAAAGCAGGAACGAGTGTCGGAATGATCCAGCGTATCAAGAGGCGA
Source organism: Aedes koreicus (assembly GCA_024533555.2). NCBI lineage: Eukaryota > Metazoa > Arthropoda > Insecta > Diptera > Culicidae > Aedes > Aedes koreicus. The sequence continues at coordinate 125,836 of JAHHFK020003367.1, forward strand.
AACCACCTGAAGACCTACAAGAAGCAGAAAATCTCGAAACAAAGTGCAGAACAGAAGAAGCGAGCAGCAACAAGGGCCCGGAAATTGTATTCGCGTCTTTTGCAGCGTCTGGATGCATGCGTTTTGATGGACGATGAGACCTATGTAAAGGAGGACTCAAAAACCCTTCCAGGTCCACAATACTTTACTGCCGTCGTTGGGGAGGATGTGAGCCATGCGGACAGGTCGATTCAAGTGGAGAAATTCGGTCGAAAGGTACTGGTATGGCAAGCAATATGTTCCTGTGGTTTGAAGTCAACCATTTTTTACACTACCGGAACTATAAATGCGGAAATCTATCGATCTGAGTGTCTCCAGAAGAGATTGTTGCCTTTATATAAGAAGCATAGTACACCTCCACTGTTTTGGCCGGATTTAGCGTCGGCTCACTATGCCAAAACCACTCTCAATTGGCTTGCGGAAAAGGGTATAGATTTCGTTGAGAAAAATATCAATCCACCAAATTGCCCTCAGCTTCGACCCATCGAACGTTACTGGGCAATCGTGAAGAGGGTCTTCAACAAGACTGGTAAGGCAGCTGGGAACATGCAAGAGTTCAATAAAATTTGGGCTCAAGCGTCCAAAAAATGCAATGCAACACTTGTCCGGAACTTGATGAAGAGCATTCGATCCAAAGTTCGAAAATTCGTGAAGGAATAACTTAAATTTCATCCGGTCTTCATTATGTTCAAGTTTAACCTCGTACAATAAAGGATCAATTTTTTGTATGAATAAAATATCGGTTTTCAACATAATTTTAAAGAAAGTTTGTGGATAGCTTATTTTCGATACACTCCTTATAACTGCTTCGAGTTTGTTCGAAATTGTTAACCAACACAGAAAAAAAATCTGAATTTTCATTGTGATGTAAATATCAGAGCATGTAAGATTGTATTTCATGCCACACGAAGCAGAAATTTGCATGAAATAGTTCTATCAAAGACGCGATTTCTCATACAACATTATCGACAATGTATGGAATGTCCCAGAAGTTTACTCGATTCATAATGTTAATTTGTAAGTTTTGTGACGCTTCATTTATGTGCATGAAATTGAACAGAAATTCACACAGTTTTTTCGAGCTGTGAATATTTGCTTGGCACTTCCATACAGAGACGCTGTAGTTTTTGAGATCTGGGCTTCGAAAAAGTCGACGTGATTAAGCTTCCCTAGTAGCACACTTGTTGCAAATTAGTCAAAGTAATTGCAATGTGACTGAATTAAGTCACAATCATGTTGCTGCAACTAATTATGACAGAGATGCGTTACGTAGGTTACCAGTGAACATGAGCGGCTTTAAGTGGAATATATCACAATTCACTTTAAACACGATGTTTCTCGGAATAGAGAGGGAAGAAACGTGGACGTCTCGTACCGTTCGTTAAGTTTCAATTATTTATACTATAATTGGTAGGTCGTTGAGAGCATCTTCTCTAGAATTTTTAAGTTATGCTCCTTTTTTCCTCTGGTGGTTGGGAAATAAGCAGTAACTCTACAAGGTAATTAAAAGGCTTGTTTAATCGCTTTCTGAAAACAGAAAAAGGAAATGCATAACACATAATTTATTGTTATAGGGAACACATAATTTATATCTATTCATCAACAGGTTATGTATAAACCCCAATGATGTTACTTAAAGCTAAGCTAGAGCATAAAACCGAAAGCAGACAGCAATCCTTCTCCATGTACCGAACATAGTACCTGAATTTGAGTGCATTAACGAACATCATTGAGCGCTTACATCCTTCGACCAGCATAACGAACAAATCTAGAGGAAAACCAACCATGGCTAATCTATAACTTCTGTTTCTACAAGTACAATTAATAAGATAATGGAAAAAACTCATATGAATTGCAAATCACAGTCGATGAAATGATCCAATAGAATATCAAAAATCACCCTCCGACGAATCAATAGACGTGTTGGCCATACTTAATTGACTGCGCATCTCCACTCTCCAGTAAACCCCTTGGTTGATATAGCGAGAACAAGACAAGACAAAACAAGTACAAGTACAAAACACAAATGACGCCAAACTTTAATTTATATAGATTATTTTTCTGAGGATTCTCAATTAAAATACTTAGTGTTAAGGTGAAGATACAGCTAAACACGAAGTTTCAAGAGCACAAATATCATGTCCTACTTAACATACAATTTTGGAATTTCTACGGCGATTTATTGGTGTTCTTGAAGTGTTTCACTACGGTGCACTCTTCACCTTAAGTGATTGACTTGCGTAGTAGCTAAACGTTACTCAATATGAAATTATTGCTATCCTAAAGCTTTTAGTAACCTAAAGTGGTTCTGCCAAGATGCATAAAGAGTTTGGAATCGAGGTCTGAAACAAACAGATTTTCTTCCAAATGATATTCTTGATGTTGCAATTGCAGCTTTCGGTTCCTACACAACAAGTTCAAACCTATAAACTTACAGTATAGGAACTAAACGCGAGCCAAAGGAAACTAGTACTTTTCTGTACAATCATTCAGCGTCAAGCTCAGAAAATGTTCTAAAATCTCTGAAAGAGAAAGCTGATTAGAAAAATTTTCGAAGAAGGGAACATCTATTAACGACATCTGCTAGGTGTATATCGGAAAATGCACATCAGCATCGACCTGCAAGCGCTTCCTTCAGCTGTTTCAAGATGCCATGTGAGCCACGCTGATTGCGTATTGTACCGTTGATGTCTCCACCACCTCGAAGGGAAATGTGATGCGAAACCGTATGGAAAAAAGGGTTGTACATCCTACCATCGTGAGCTAATCCACAACGACTACAGATCTCAACGGGCTTCATTGAGCAATCGCTACAACTCATTCTGCCATTCCGCAGAAAACACCAAGCACATCACATTGACGTAATACAAATGGTGGAACTGTATGCCTTTCTGGACGAGGGCTTAGCTATAATCCTGCTGAATCAAGATCTAGCTGACCAACTAAAGCTGGAGGGTCCCGTCAACCCGCGTTGTCTTCAAAGTGGTAGTCCTGAAAATAACTGGAACACAGAACTATACCAAGGAGTATCAACAGATTGGTGTTTGAACGGTAAAAGCGCTGCTACTACCATCCCTATAGCTCAATATGGAGAAGATGGCCCAACGTATCCGCATTGCCGAAAATTGCCATCAACTCTTACTTGAACGTACCCCCGTGAATTTTCTAGGCTTTGAAGCACCATTCAGTCAGTTTAGTCTTGAAATGTAAGGAAGGAAGCGTGTAACAACCTACCGTCGTCACAACTAGACTGGGTTGGACAATTTGCGTCGGATCTGGCGTTAATGACAACAAACTTCGTTCATTGTATACATTTACTACCTAAATGTAATGTACCAAAATGCCCTGAAACCAACACATGAGACCGTCCTTTAGGACATAACAATAAGTTCAAAAAGACGATCAAACAAACACACTTTTTGTCTAAAGCTTGTCCATGTTAAATTTCGGACACCGAAATAAAAGCAGCAAAACAAATTACACATAATTCAACAAAACCGATTGATTATTTCACAATAATAGAGTTATATCTACATTAGAAACAGTTGATTAAGATGTTAATCCTTCTTTCTGTTAAATTCTCGAACATTTCGTAGTACACCCGCCATCAGGTTCCGTACGGTATCCTCAAATACGCCCGTCGTGACCAGTCTCCATCTCCAATCATCGGTACCATTTGCTTTCTTAATAGTTTCGAAGAATTTCCGATTAACTAGAGCCTAGTACTTCTCTATTGGGCGAAGTTCTGGACAGTTTGGTGAATTGGCTGTTTTTGGCACGTATTTCACTCTTGTATCTTATACTGTATCTTATATCCGTCCTTTTATCTTATATCCATCCTGGACTGGATTTCGCATAGTGACAAGAGGCCAAATCAGGCCAAAACAGAGCTGGAGAGTTGTGGCTTCTGATAAACGGTAGCAACCGCTTTTGCAAACATTCTTTCTCGTACACATCCTCATTGATAGTGCCGGTAGAGACGAAACTTTTAAATTTTCGACCACAACTACTTATGGCCTGCCAAATCAAATACTTTTTCGGGATTTGGACACCTTCTTTGTTCGGAAATGCTCGGCAACGCCGTTCTTTTGCATTTCGATGTAAAAAGCCAGACCAGGAAGCTGTTTAAAGTCTTCGAGTACGTATGTTTCGTCGTCCATTATGATGCAAGAAAATGTTTGCAAAAAATTGGTGTTAAGGTCCTTAGCACGACTTTTGCAGTGAAATTTGATGGGGAGAATATAATTTTCCTAATAGAGATACAATTCATCATTACAATGTGTAGTTGCTGAATACTTCTAATGAATAAGATAGATTTAAAATCAATTTTAATGTTTTGCATGCCAATTTAGTTTAAGTTTGCATTTAAATAAGCTATGAACGCAAAGATCATATTATCAGCAGGTCCATTATATAATTATTGTTTTCATTTATATAGGTTAGCTACTCTCGTTAAGTTCCGCGTAGAGTAATTCTAGAATCCAGTTCTAGTGTAGTTTAATGTCTTAGTGGTAAGTCCCAGATAGGTGCTGGTAATTAGGCTTTATAAATTTCATTCCAGGTATTTATGAGCTCTCACCGATCTTCTATGGATTTCTATTCGTAGGCAGCAATAGTAGTCATAACCTAGACCTAATATTTTAGATTTAGGCTATATTTAGGCTTACCAATTCCCTAGATATAAGGTAGATAAATTGGTTACAATAAGCGAAATAAGTCACTATTTTATGTATAACTAGCACTAAGTATACTTTAATTAATTAATATAAGATGAACTCACGCATGTGGCTAATTATGCTTGTTGTTTTAGTTTTTGGTTTCCTTTTACTCACCCGGTGTGACGGATCGTCCCTACCTATCACTCCGCAGTACAAGGAATCTCCGCAAACCTCCGAAAGGGCGCAGGCTGGTGACTGTCATCGGTTAGACGACATACAGAGCGCGCTGGCCTAATGGGGTAGGCCAACAGCAGCTTTTTCACTTTGGATGCCTTCAGTTCTTCAAAAATTGAGATTTTTCTCAATAATGACTACCACCTTCTTGTCCATTTATCGGGAGCATACTTTTCGATTTGTCTCACTTCCAACCTTCCGATCCACAGTCAAGCGCTGGTCAAATGATTTACAAACATAAAACACGGTACTTTTCAGTAGTTTAAGCTATGGTTTTAGTGTCTTGGCAAGATCGCGTACCGATAAATTCGTATTTTGCTGCCGTTCGCCCAAAACGTGTTTGCGCACTTCCATTTGATTCGACGCCATTTTACTGAATGTAACAAAAATGTAAACATATTGTACCCAAGCATGGGACAATTCATTCACTCGCATGAGCACCACCGATATAAAATAGCAACCCTCGGTTGCTAACAGAAAAGTAAGAATGTGATGTTTCCTAAAACTGTAGAAAGAATAAACTCGGAAAACAGAATCATGCGAAACAAATTTTCATCTTTACGTTATACCTGAATGAATGCGTTGCCACTGAACGCAAGCGATTTGAATACACTGAACGAGAATGATTTGACTCAGTGAATTCAATCAGCTGGAATGTACAAAGCAGAGATACGGCTTAATATGACGCTTACTGTTTTTATGTTGCCTTTGATTACTTAACATCATGTTAGATCATTATTTGAAATGTTAAATCATGTTTAAGCACAGTGGTCAAAAAGTCGATTTTAACGATCTCAACTCATAGCTCCCTAAATAGTGGAGCTAGAGCGATGGCGTCTTTGGCAAAGTTGATGGATATGACAAGCTTCATATTTTGACGACATGGTTTTCGTGATCAATTCCCCTAAAAGTGAGATAAAAATTCAATTTTTTTAGGATTTTAAGATAGAGAGTTGATGTCTTCAGCAAAATTGTAGAAAAAGTCAATACAAACAACTTTTTTGAAGAGATATAAATCGTATGTTTCACCCAATTGGAGATAGAGAGCGTTTTGTGAGAACTAACCTCCAAAAACACATTTTTCACCGAAACATTTTGTTTTTAATTTTAAGGACAATATAATGTTCTACAAAGTTATTTGCAATATTAAAATACGAAATTTTCTAGAACATACTATACCTGCATTATTGCAGTGGGATGAGTTATTGAACTTTTTCCGGTTTTTTTCGCCGTATTTTCGACGGCTGTACCACACTTAGGAGCAAGTAGGAGCAGATAGAGTTGACTGCTTCTAATAGTACATTATATGAGCTTTCAAGTGGTGGTTAGTTAGTCCGTCCACGACCGTCTGCTGGGGAGTTATGCTCAAAACAAATATCGATGGTTTTACTATATTTCATGATTCTAACAGTACAAAAATGTGCGTTGTCATGGTAACCACACCTTCAAACTCATTATTTTCAGCTGAATTTTACATTTTATTCTTAGTCAATATTTTTTTTCATTATATGGTACTATAATTACACCAATTTTTATTTCAATTATTATTAAACATTTATATTTTCATTGCCGTTTTCAGTTGGAACGGCTTCTTTTTCTAGCAGCTTCTTATCATCGCCAGACAACGGTTTTTCATGCTTCTTGGGCCAACCACGAATGCTTGTTATCTATGGATCTGATGAAACTAGAAACCAGTTTAGAAGATCGCAATTCGTAGCCTTTCTTGATAAATCATGATCTTTAAATCATGTTATATATGCAGAGCCAGACCAACCGAAATGAATAACACCGACAAAGTGCATGAACGTGCAGTAAATGAAACGATTTACGAATTCGGATTATCAACCATGTGTGGATTCGATGTTTTGAATAAATAAATAAATAAATAAATAAATAAATAATAAAGCACGAAAAACCGTTGTCTGGCGATGATAAGAAGCTGCTAGCAAAAGAAGCGATTCATATTGAAAACGGCAATGAAAATATAAATGTTTAATAATAATTGAAATAAAAATCGGTGTAATTATAGTAACATATAATGAATAAAAATATTGCCTATAAATAAAATGTAAAGCTCAGCTGAAAATAATGAGTTTGAAGGTGTGGTTACCATGACAACGCACATTTTTGTACTGTTTGAATCATGAAATATAGTAAAACCATCGATATTTGTTTTGAGCATAACTCCCCAGCAGACGGTCGTGGACGGACTAACTAACCACCACTTGAAAGCTCATATAATGTACTATTAGAAGCAGTCAACTCTATCTGCTCTTATCTGCTCCTAAGTGTGGTACAGCCGTCGAAAATACGGCAAAAAAAACCGGAAAAAGTTCAATAACTCATCCCACTGCAATAATGCAGGTATAGTATGTTCTAAAAAATTTCGTATTGTGATATTGCAAATAACTTTGTAGAACATTATATTGTCCTTAAAATTAAAAACAAAATGTTTCGGTGAAAAATGTGTTTTTGGAGGTTAGTTCTCACAAAACGCTCTCTATCTCCAATTGGGTGAAACATACGATTTATATCTCTTCAGCAAAGTTGTTTGTATTGACTTTTTCTACAATTTTGCTGAAGACATCAACTCTCTATCTTAAAATCCTAAAAAAATTGAATTTTTATCTCACTTTTAGGGGGATTGATCACGAAAATCATGTCGTCAAAATATGAAGCTTGTCATATCCATCAACTTTGCCAAAGACGCCATCGCTCTAGCTCCACTATTTAGGGAGCTATGAGTTGAGAGCGTTAAAATCGACTTTTTGATATAATTACACCGATTTTTATTTCAATTATTATTAAACATTTATATTTTCATTGCCGTTTTCAATATGAATCGCTTCTTTTGCTAGCAGCTTCTTATCATCGCCAGACAACGGTTTTTCGTGCTTTATTATTTATTTATTTATTTATTTATTTATTTATTCAAAACATCGAATCCACACATGGTAGATAATCCGAATTCGTAAGTCGTTTCATTTACTGCACGTTCATGCACTTTGTCGGTGTTATTCATTTCGGTTGGTTTGGCTCTGCATATATAACATGATTTAAAGATCATGATTTATGCGATCTTCTAAACTGGTTTCTAGTATCATCAGATCCATAGATAACAAGCATTCGTGGTTGGCCCAAAAAGCACGAAAAACCGTTGTCTGGCGATGATAAGAAGCTGCTAGCAAAAGAAGCGATTCATATTGAAAACGGCAATGAAAATATAAATGTTTAATAATAATTGAAATAAAAATCGGTGTAATTATAGTAACATATAATGAATAAAAATATTGCCTATAAATAAAATGTAAAACTCAGCTGAAAATAATGAGTTTGAAGGTGTGGTTACCATGACAACGCACATTTTTGTACTGTTTGAATCATGAAATATAGTAAAACCATCGATATTTGTTTTGAGCATAACTCCCCAGCAGACGGTCGTGGACGGACTAACTAACCACCACTTGAAAGCTCATATAATGTACTATTAGAAGCAGTCAACTCTATCTGCTCTTACTCTGCTCCTAAGTGTGGTACAGCCGTCGAAAATACGGCAAAAAAACCGGAAAAAGTTCAATAACTCATCTCACTGAAATAATGCAGGTATAGTATGTTCTAGAAAATTTCGTATTGTGATAATGCAAATAACTTTGTAGAATATTATATTGTCCTTAAAATTAAAAACAAAATGTTTCGGTGAAAAATGTGTTTTTGGAGGTTAGTTCTCACAAAACGCTCTCTATCTCCAATTGGGTGAAACATACGATTTATATCTCTTCAGCAAAGTTGTTTGTATTGACTTTTTCTACAATTTTGCTGAAGACATCAACTCTCTATCTTAAAATCCTAAAAAAAATTGAATTTTTATCTCACTTTTAGGGGGATTGATCACGAAAATCATGTCGTCAAAATATGAAGCTTGTCATATCCATCAACTTTGCCAAAGACGCCATCGCTCAAGCTCCACTATTTAGGGAGCTATGAGTTGAGAGCGTTAAAATCGACTTTTTGACCACTGTGTTAAGGTATGATTTGAAGAAATGAGTGTGTTTCAATCAATCTCGCTCAGTTGAATCAAACTGAATGCAATCGTAACTGATTCAGCGGGTGAAAAATAGGCACTGAGAAATCGTCCACACTGCTACAGTCCTATGCATTCAGTATTTGATCAGCTTCCAATTTTTGCTCAATTCTTTTTTCTTCGAATAGAATGAAAGCAGAATAGTAATGAACAGAATCGGAATAACTCACACGTGGTACGGCTCACTTCTGAACGTTGATGCGTCTGAGTGAGGAATGAGTTCAAAGTTAACCGATTTTTCCCATGCTTGGTTGTACCACGAAATAAAGTGGAGAGTTTCAGCTGTCATATAAGTGAAACGTTTCAGCGATCCGTGAAATAATTCAAAATCTACACTGAAAGAAAAGTGTCCGAAATTTAATGTGGACAGGATTTAGTTGCGTCTGTTTCTGTTTCGGAAAACTTAATTTTACATGAAAGGTTTGTTTACGTTCCATCACGTAAATCTAATTTCAATTACGTTGCGCCTAACTTCAAAATTTTCAAATTCATAATTAGTACATTCCACGCTCGCGAGTGCAGTTATCAATCAAATGAAGATGTGCATCAAATGGTCAACAATACTTCTCGATGGATCTTTTGACTTCATAGCGGTCGGGTTCTCAATTCAACGATAATTGGTATAATATAGTAAGAAAATTACCCTACGAAGGTAGGTCTCAAAAACACTACCCAAGAGTATGGTACCGCTATTTTTCTCGGTATTCAACCCCAATAAGGCCGGCAAAAAAAGATTGTGTGGGACGGAGCTGCGAAAGCCTTTGATGTTTCTCTTAGCTCAGCCCTGTAATTAAGTTTCGACCAGCTGTGTTCATCATTTGCAATACAGCTACAATTCCTGGAATATCTTGTCGGCGTCACAGGGCACATAAAGGAAATGTTCGACAGAATTCTCGTGCGAATAGAATATCAATAATGCTTACGGATTTTCTGGAAAGACAAGTTTGGTTGTCCATGCTTAGGTAATGAACGTAGCGTAGGTTGAAGCTAGCTACTCCCCGGAAAGAGCCAAATATATGAAGAATGATAAAGCAGATAGTTTTGCCAGAGCATTTCAAGAGGCAACTGACGTACGATGGAAAGAATATGGATTTGTCGATAAAACCAATGTGGTGGCACACAATATCCGACGAGTTCATGTAAAAAAATTGATGGACTTGCGATAACCCACCTCTGTTCAATAGTCGTCGTCGACCCATTGTCCGAAAAATGGGTCAGATGGCTGGAAGTATTCCTCATTTAGAAAGCGTCGGCGGCGACGGCGAAGTACAACTTCATTTGAAACGCTTCTATAGAGACTGTTACGACCGAGGATAGCTATCACGAGTCGTTCGGACAGATTATAGGAGAATAAACACGTCCCTTCGATACAAACTACAAGTTCACACTGATCTTTATTACGTACTCAAAGTTCCTTTATGTGAGATGAGAGTAGCCTCTCATCATGCCTCTCATCTCCCCAATTAAATTAATTCTTCAAACCGATTGATTTTATTACTCTTCAATTTTTCAAGATAAGTTTAACTTGATTCTTCTTAATTCAAAGTTTGTTTAAATATAATTCATCTTATTTCAGTTTACGCTTACAAACTAAATGAATAAAACATAACAGACGAATGATATGTCAAAGAAGTAAGGATCCTATTCATTTTCAGTCTTTATGCTTTTTGTTTTTTTTTTAATAAGTTATCCTAAATTTAGATATTAATGCTTCTTGTTTTCTATTTCTAGTAGACCTGCGTATCGCTTGACTTGCAAATAATCTTTTCTATGATGTTATTACCTTGCGCACTTTCTTTACTTTTGATTCTGTTTTGACTTCGATATCCTTTGGATTCTGCTCTGACGCTGACGCAGGTTTTACACTGTTCTTTAATACAAATGGCTGTTGTGGAATCCGTTTTAATTGATTTCTGTGGGCTTTCCCAATATCTCCATTAATATTTACTAAATATGTCATGTTCTATGCTTTTTTAATAATAGTATCTTGTATATTGAATGCTCTACCGTTTGATTTATAAGTGTAGATAACTTTACTGTTGATTTTAAGACCGTCATTTAAATTTTCAGAACTGTTTCCGCCACTGAATGTTTTTTTTTGTTTCTCTTAAATTTGAAAATTCTGCGATCGGAAGAAAGGTGAAAATACGTTCATATGGTATAATTTCATCCTCTGTAGTTGGAGATTGACGATGATGGTTTACAAATTTATTTATTTCATTGTCGATCTGAAATGACGAAGAAGAATCGTTCTCATTGATTAGTTTCCCCAACAGAGCTTTTGTGGTTTGTACTGCCCTTTTTGCTAACCCATTGCTAGCTGGGTGATAAGGTGGGGACAAAATATATTCCATATTGCGTGATTCACAGTACTTTTTAAACTGAAAACTGTTGAATGGAGGCCCATTGTCACTAACAATGGCGGAAGCAAACCCAAAAACGACGAAAATGTTGTCAAGTTCGTGTGAAACGTTATATGCATTTGTTTTGGTCATTCTTCGAACTTCAATCCACCGAGAATAAGCGTCTACCAATATTAAAAATTTACGGTTATGTTTATGGAAAAAATCAATATGTACCCTCTCAAAAGGATTTGTAGTTGCTGGCCAGTTTTCGTAAACTCTTGGGGTCCTATCAACTCCTAAAACTTGACATTTCTTACATGAGCTCGCATAATTCTCTATATCTGTGCTAATGCCATCCCAGTACAGGTATCTTCGCGCTATTTGTTTCATTTTCTGTATGCCACGATGGTTTGCATGTAGGAAATGCAAAGATGGTAGTTTCAATGAATTGGGAACTACTATTCGATCACCGAAGATTAGGCATCCTGATTCTACATTTAATTCCTTTCGTTGAGAGTAAAAAATTCTCAAAGTTCTCTCTTTAACATGGCTTGGCCAACCTTTTTGAAGATACTCTAATATTTTTGATAATGTTGGATCGTTAGAAGATTCTTCCCCTATAGTTATTGAATTGAGATTAACTTTTTGGTCGTCAATTAAGTAATAAAGTTCATTGAAAGAGCTGCGTTGACTTTCTTCGAAATCAGCCGCACTCATGCTTTTTTCTAAGGGTAGTCTTGACAAACAATCAGCTACATGGTTCTCCTTTCCAGCCATATGCGTGATAGTGTAATCAAATATGGAAAGTCGTAAAAAAATCGTTGTAGCCTATTATCAATTACTGATGGACCCCCCTTTTAGTTGTTAAATATACCTAATAATGGTTTTTGATCAGTTATAATGGACACTTTTTGACCTAGCACATATTTGTAAAAAATTTCCATGGCGAATACTATAGCTAGTGCCTCTCTATGCAAAATGGGATATTTTTTTCAGCTTTTGACAATCGACGTGAGACAAAGAATACTGGTTTTTCTATGTTGTTAACTGTGTGGCTAAGAACACCCGAGATTCCATCGTCACTTGCATCACACGTCACGGTGGTGGCTCTAGATGGATCAAAATGTTTTAGAACTTGAGCGCTACACATTGCTTTTTATAAAGGCTTCGTTGCAAGAGTAATCCCAATTCCATTAACTATCCTTGGTTAAAAGATTATAAAGAAGGGAAAGCATAGGTTAGGTCATTTTTGGAACGAATTTAGTATAGAACGTTATCATCCCGAGAAATGCTTTCAGCTGTGTTTTTGATTTTGGCTCTGGCACGGCCTTAATCGCCATCACTTTCTCCGGATTTGGCGATACACCCGCCTCCGACAGAATGTGACCCAAATATTTCACTTGGGAAACAAACCACTCACATTTTTCGGCATTTATTTTAACATTACGTTGCGCTAACCTTCCCAACACCTTTTTGATAATATCTAGTAACTCATCATTGGATTCGGCCCAACTGAGGATATCATCTATATTTGTTTGAACATTTGAAATACCCTGTAAGATTTTATCCATAACCGATTGAAATATGGTAGCCGCTGGTTTAAAACCAAATGGTAACGATAAGCATATAAACCTTTGTGGGTATTGATCACCAAGAGCTTTTTTGTGGCTTCAGAGACGACAAGTTGTTGATAGGCTCCTCTCAAATCAATGAGAGCGAACTTTTTTGTTCTGCATTTATTTGAAATGAGTTCTTCGATTACTGGTAGAGGGTAATGGTGAGTAATTATGTATGGGTTGACGGTTTTAGATCCATCCATGCAAATACGAATATCTTTCTTATTTGGTTTCACTACCACAACTATGGGAGAGGCCCATTCTGCGTATTCTAACTTTTCAAGTATACCCTTAGCTTCTAAATCATCTAAATGTATTCCTACAGTTTCTCGGTGCTTGAAGGCAACCGTGTTAGGTTTGTGTACTATTGGTTTCGCTTGACCATTTATATGGATGTCGACTTCAACACCTTTGATTGGCTCGGTTAGATCATCATCAAATGCAGATGAGTATTCTGTTTTCAATGTTTTGGTTGTATTTTGGATCCATTGCTCTCTCTTTAACTCGCAAAGCGAATTGAGCAAAAATGTATCCCGCCAATGTGGCCAAATGAAGTTTAACCAATCGCGGCCTGATAGAGATACGAAATTCTTTGGAGATTTAATTATTAATAGGGATACATTTAATATTTTCTTGTTTAATTTTACCCGCACTATTATTTTACCCAAAACGTTCACTGCCTCACCAGATACAACGAAAAGTTTTCGGGGATCTGGAAGTAGTGCACATTTACTAAACTTTTCCTTGTATGTATTCCATGAGCAAATGGTGTTAAACGCACCCGTATCGCACTCCATCAACAAAGTTTGTCCATTTATAATTAATTCCACAAAAGCTGGTGCTAAGGTGTCTGACTTACCAAGCATTACATTATTTATCCAATTGGGTTCATCATCAGCCTCCGGTTCGGCTACCGACTGATCCTCATCAGAGTCAGTATCGTCTTCCATGCTCATTTTTAAATCTTCCATTGCTGCTGATAACTGGTTGATCCGCTCTTCATACGCTCTCTTCCTACTGACATTTCCTATGGGCTGCTGTTGCCCGTAGCGAGGTTTTTTTTAATTTTGGGTAACGTATGAGTTGTATGAGAGGTGCCATTTGTTGTAACAATTATAACACACCGTATCACCGCTAACTTTGATGTTGCCTCTATGACTGAAAATGTCCTTTGTATTTGGACTTGAACATGCACTTTCATTAAATTTTCCTGGCTTCACAAAACTTTTCTTTCGCGTGGAACTGTTATGCCCAACATAGTTTAATGCACTGGTACTTTGTTTCGCCATTTTTCGCGCCTCAAGAGCTGCGATCTCTATCGTCGTGGCTTTTTTTAGCAATTGAGCTAGATTTAACTTGTGGTCTGCATCCCGAAGCATTGACTCCCTAATTTTATCACCACGTATACCTGCTACGAAAACTGATTGAACCAGAGTGGCTTCCGTTTCAACACTCACGTTACAATGTTCCACAATATTTTGCAGATCTATTGCAAAATCATCTAATGTTTCTCCATTTTCTTGTTTCCGCGTAATCAAGCGGTACCGTTCAGCAAACACATTTTTGTTCTCTTCATGTAGCACCTTGAACTTTTCGATAATTTGGGAATACGTTTTATCCACAATCTTGTTCGGTTTAAAACTACTGATAATCCGATTTGCGGTCTCTTGACCCACACTAGTAATAAACTCCAAAGCCTTTTTGTCATTTGGAGTTTTATTCAATGCAAAATAAATTTCCACCGTTTGGAGGTACGAATTCACATTAAAACCGGGCACATACACGGGAAATCTTCGTTTTGTTCTTCTGTCCACTACAACTGGAACCATCTTATTTTCATCTTCTGCTGACGTTGCCATAATGGCTTACGGTTTTAGATATCGGAACACAAAGAATTTTTCTTCCCGATCTTCTACGCTTTGGATCGACCTCAAATTATCACGTCAATGAATAGAAAAACCTAATATCGCTCTATAATTTCTTAACACAACTCCTGCTGGTTTTTTTCATACTCGTCGCCAGTATGCTACGACCGAGGATAGCTATCGCGAGTCGTTCGGACAGATTATAGGAGAATAAACACGTCTTGTCGATACAAACTACAAGTTCACACTGATCTTCGTACTCAAAGTTCCTTTATGTGAGATGAGGGTAGCCTCTCATCATGCCTCTCAGAGACATCTGCTGCTTAGTTACTGCCAAGGTACTAGGTCAAAAAATACTGCAGTCGTTGCTTATTGCAAGACTGTTGAATGGACTGTTTTATACAAAAATGATGGTTAAGAGTTGTTAAAATTGTTGAAAAAAGTCTCTTCAACTGAACCTACAGTAAAGAAGAATTATAAGCATGCAAGAGAAACCCAAACGGATGTTTATCGATGAATACAAATGTTTGCCACATATTTGGTTAAAGTTAAAGGCCCTACATATTTGAAAAGGGAAAGTGAAAGGATTAAAATACTCACTGGACATACAAAAAATGCTTATCAATAATGTATGTTACCTTTAAAGAAATAAAAGTAATTTAAAAAAAACAAAATTAATCTACCAGTGGTGTGACCCGAACCTTCTTAGCCAGTAAAGATGCATTCACAACCCATAACTATATCACTGGCTACTTCTTGAGGTGTTCTGGGAACTTGGCGAGAAAATGGACACAATAAATACAATCACCATCTTTGACTTCCAATGTAATTTGAGGTGTCGCATGATAAGTTCTGATCTAATTCAGAAACTGGTCATTTGTCCAGGGGTTCCGATAACATTTCCAGATATGACCAATTGGGTTCTGGACACTCAGTTTGATCACCATTAACTCGTTGTTATGTGATTTAAGGTATCACATGATATGTTTTGGTCCAATTGTGATACTGGTCACTTTCCCTGTGGTACGTGTAGCATGTCCGGATTGTGGTCATAGTCACTCGTTTTGACTACCATTCAACTCCTTTTTGAATTTGTATGTGTTTTGAGGTTGACCGAACCAGAGCCAAAATCGGTTGACAAAGAATTGAGAAAACAAACATACATACACGCATATACACATTCGACACAATCGAAGACTGGATTCATGGAGTAAGCGTGGCCTGACATCACTGCAGGAGGACATGTCATAGTCTCGAAGCGCGTGCTGAAATACTTGGGAGTGATGATCAACGACCGGCTGAGCTTCAACAGCAAAGGCTACCAATGCAGTAGCTAGAATCATGTCGAATAACAGTGAACAAGCATATCGGGGAGGGAAGTAAAGCCGTGGTCCCGGTTCATATTCATGAGCGAGGGGCGGTGGTGGAGTCGTCTTCCTGGCGTCGGTGATGTCACCATGTGAGGAAATAGGCCGACGTAAAATAAAGATTAAAAAAAAAAAAAGTGAACCAAGCAGCAGTAAGAGGCATCTCCTGGCCAGCGTTTCCTCATCGATACTGAGGTATGGGGGTCCAGCCTGAGTTCAGCACTGAAAAAAAGAATTGGGTTGATTGGGTTTTTATCTGGTATTGGGGAGGGGGAGGAAAAGGTCGAAATCTCCTTCCAAATTGTCAACTTATCATTTGTAGCCCAAAGTCAAAGTGAATCTATTAAATCTAAAAAGCAAATGCCTTATCTTATTTCATTTGTGTTTGATTAGCTAAAAACAACAAGTAAGGGCAAAAGTCAATGTCATGAGAGATGGTTGACTTGTACAATTATATTTTAATATCAATAGTCGCTTTTCAATCGACAGAGAGTACCGTATTTCTTGATGACATTGTCAATGTAACAGTCAAATTTTGACTGACCGTCAATTATCACGTCAAGATATTTATGTTCAATTTCACGTATTTCAATTTCAACCATCTACTTTGAGAACTTCTTCCATTCCATTTTGTTGATCCTAAATGTAATGCTGTTTCACATGAATAAAATTCACGTTATCCTGATAGTTCTGGTGCGATCAAAATATTACTATTTCAATTCGTAAAAAGCTGGCCCTTTTACAACAAGTTCTTATACTTTCTAAAATATGTGCAACATATTGATGGGAAGAAACTCTTTGGCTTTTGAATGGGAATAGGTAAGGATCCTTCTAAAATTTTTGGCACGTGCCCAGTTTGCAGCGATTCATTGCAAGCGTATCGATTCCTCAATGGAAGTGCTTTATCCACTATAGACTATTCCGAAAAAAATAAAAACAATTTCTTCCTCGACTAAAAAGGGCCATACTGTATATTTTTGATTATTTTATTCTCAAACATAGCAAATAACAGGGTTTTCTTCACATGTTCATATCAGTTTGCTTGATTTTTTGTAGGGTAAACGACTTCTCTAACTTTTCCATTAACACTACTCATAACCTTCTGCATAGTGCTATCTCCTACCATGTTTACCAATATTTCTGATATTCTTCAACACTATCAGCTATTTTCACGTGTTTTCTTAGCTTTGCTTTCACCAAAGCCCAAAATATTTCAATAGGGGAAATCTCTGGGTAGGTGGTCCTTTTGTACCACTCTAGCGCATCTTTGAAGTAATGGCAGAAAGCAAGATTGGGCCAAGAGATTGTAGGCTCCTTATACTGTTCGATTAAGAATAGTAACCTTTTTTGCAGACATTCTTACACGTAGATTTGACTATTCATTGTGTTTGTCATAGCGGATGGTCGAGATATTTTCGCAAATCTGCATATGGCCTGCCACGCCATTACCTTCTTGCTGGCGTTTTCGATGTAAATGACTTTTAATGATCCATCATATACATCATTTTCCTTCGGCGAGGTATTAGGAGTTTTATAATCGAGTTGTATGTAGGTTTCCATGATAACACAGCCCGTTGTTTAGATTAACGACTGTTCCAGAAAGTATAAGCACACTTTATTTTAACGGTCACTTTGAATATAATTAAATATTTCGACATGTTTTGGCTGCGTCCTTTTGTTTGCACATTTCTGAATGACATAGCATCAAAAAAGTGCTCAGTTTTGTGTTACCTATCAAAATGCGCGGTCTTACTCCGGAACAACGAAAAAGTATTGTGCACAAATGGTGTGAGCGGACTCTCCTTGAGAAAATTGGCCAAGGAAGAGGGTGTAAGCGTCGGAACGGTACGATCTGCGATTCGAAAATATAGAAAACAGTGTACGTTTGAAGATGCGCCGAAGAGTGGTCGGAAATTCGGTCCTGTTAGTCCGAATATCGATAAAAAGATCAGGGATGCCTACAAGCGAAAACCAGCAACTTCCGTTCGGGATGTTGCGAAAAAAAACTAGGGACCTCGTCGAGTAACGTCATGCGTGCCAAAGAAAAACTTGGGCTAAAAACATACCGGAAGCAAAAAAAAACCCAAAAGGAACCCAAAACAGGCCGCGTCCGTGAAACCACGGGCCCGCAAACTCTACGATTCGTTATTGTGTAGATATTCTGGGTGTATAATAATGGACGATGAAACTAGAATTACAAAACGCTTCCCGGACCACAATTCTATACTGTAAGCGAAGACAAAGACATCCCCGAAACGGAGAAGGCCATTTTTACCGAAAATGGCAGGCAATATGCGAGTGTGGTAAAACATCTAGTCCGAACATCACAACGGAGACGATGAATGCTTCCAGAAGCGATTATTGCCGATGATCAGGTCAAGTAGTGTTTTGGCCTGATTTGGCGTCATGTTATTACGCAAAGGACACTTTAAAATGGTACAAAAGTTAAAATGTATGTTTCGTGCCGAAAGACATGAATCCGCCGAACTGCCCGGAGGCACGGCCAATCGAGACTTTTTGGGCTTTAACCAAAGCAAAGCTTCGAAAATTCATAAAACCAGTGGACGACATCCAAAACTTTAAAAAAGATTGGCCAAAAGTGGTCAAAATGGTGGGAAGTACCACTGTGCAGAAGCTAATGGGTCATGTTCGAGGAAAAGTTAGGAGTCTTGGCTATGATTAAATATTTTGATTAAACGAGAGTAAAATATCATATAAAACACAAATACAAATATGATTTGCCAAATAAAATTATTAAAACTAAAACAAACATGACTTTTTTGTTATTTTGAAAGTGTACTTATACTGTCTGGAACAGTCTATAGCAGTATGTCGTACAGCTTCCATTCAATCTTTGTGGGGCTTCATTTTGGCTGATTAAAGGTGTACGGAAAGATATTGCAACATTTTCAAATGGCCGTAAATTGTTGCTCATTGGGTATTTTCTTCTGAAATTGTGGCTGAAATTAGTTCAATGTGTATTGTTTACACTGCATTAATTACATTAATAGCTGTGCAATCGTTGCGAAGATGGAGTCGGAAGAACAGTAGCAGAGCAAACAAGAACTCGTAACTCGTGTTTTAAATCGGTACAACAAACGTTTGACCATCGCTCGGAAGACAAAGTGTGAAATGAATCTGTGTAAAGGATCACAAGCGGGTAGTGAAAGCTTTCAAGAGGAATCCAAACTGCATTTAAGCTAAACCTTCGAGCATTATGTGAAGAAACGTGAAGGACTACACGCGTACAAAGTCCAAAAGGAGCCGAATCGCGATGAACGGAAATCACGTAGCCAGCTGTTGACCAAACCGCATTGTCTCGTTATGGATGACGAGACATATGTAAAATCAGACTTCCGGCAACTTCAGGGGCTCCTGTTTTTTACTGTTCATCGTAAGTTTTATGTTCTTGAGAACGTTAGGAAGCAGAAGATGTCAAAGATTGACAAAAAATACATTATGTGCCAAGCAATTTGCTCGTGTGGAAAACGGAGCATCCCATCCATGACAACCGGGACGGTCGATGGCCTCATGTCATTACTCGACCGATATTATGGAGTAGTACAAGGCTTCGCACTGTGGCCAATTGAAACGTACTGGGCCATCATGAAGCACTTCGGAAACATCATAAGGAAGTGAAATCAAAGGAAGATATGAAGAAAAAGGGATTTCGACACAAAAAACAATTGGTATATACGTTGTTCAAGATCTTATGAGCAGTGTTAAAAGGAAAATTCGTGCATTTATTTATGGTAGTGAAATTGTGTAAGGTGAACATTTAGATGTTAAATAATATGTTTTGTTTTATTCTCTGAAAGTTTGGATACGATCGGTTGAATGAGTGAGTTTTGCCGAATCTTTTTTTGTGGTGCAATTTGATTCCGTACACGCTTTATGCTACCAACGAGTCTGCAGGCCCATTTTCTCCATGGCTCGCATATCATTTGTCACCGATGTACCTAGTATTTTCTCCACATCTCGTAATGATGCTGACATCCTTACCTTCCTATCGATTATACGATTGATACTTCCGTAACACGGTTTGAACTGCTTCGATGCTCACATCGTTTTCCATAACCAGTTGTCTGATCGAAAGACCACTGACGGTGCACAATTTATTCACAACCAGTTTTCTTTGCTCGGAAGATAGACCACGCATTTTCGCAACGTCCCACAGTGGCACAATTCTGAAAAAAGACGGTCAAAAACATTTTCACCCTTTTGTCATCATTTTATCGACAAGGTGTCTTCAGAAGAGTTGCTCAAAATGTCATTTCGCATCTTTTGAAATAACACGCCCAACCTTTCATAAGGGCTTAACTACACTTTACAATACTAACTTTTTCCAGCTACGAGATAATGGGTTATTGTTTTCGACAAAATTGTAGAACAAGTAATTTTAAGAAAAGTTGCTGAAGACACTAAGTTTCCAGAGCCTAAAGTTAAAGAGATATAATTGGTTTACTTTCAGCACTACCTTAAAACCGTTTTTTTTTAGATAATAAGTACTTTGTTCAAATTTGACGATTTCAATATGTTCTAAGAAATTGTAGAAATTATTAAAATACACATTTTTGCTGAACACGTCAATGCTCTCTGGTGACCACATTTTGATATATGATGATTCAAGTGTCTGTATGACGTCATAATCAACCGCCTTAAAGAGGGTGGGCGGGTCCTATAGGAGTCTAAAATAGATTGTATTTAAAAGATTATCTTATGAACTAGTATTCCTGAAATTTTCAGCGTTGGGTACTGAAGGGTACCTAGTAAAACCTCAGTTTGAAATGGTACAGGTTATAAGCCAATTTATATGTGGCATGTGACGTAATGTTTGACAAACTAAAAAAAATTATATGCGGGTCCTTGCGGCGTCTCAAATCGATTGTATTTGTAAGATTATCTTATGAACTAGTAATCCTGAAATTTTCAGCGTTGGGTACCAAAGGGTACCCGGTCAATTCTTTACTTTTTGCTTGCTCTACAACTTTGTCGAAGTTAGTATTTTAAAGTGTAGTTAAGCCCTTATGAAAGGTTAGGCGTGTTATTTCAAAAGATGCGGAATGACATTTTGAGCAACTCTTCTGAAGACACCTAGTCGATAAAATGATGACAAAAGGGTGAAAATGTTTTTGACCGTCTTTTTCAGAATTGTGCCACTGTGCGTCCGTGCGAAATATTGAAAAAATGACAACATCAGTTTCATTTGGATGTAAACACCAAGACGCAGCCAAAAGTTTCTTGAATACTGCACGAAATTTGAATTGATGGTTATTTCTTAGTGTAATTTTAATAATCGGAACATTATACGGCCGCCTAGAGTAATTCACTGGATGAGTAACTTTTAATCCGCATATGTTCTTTACTCATGAATCATAACTCAGTTTCTGAAAAAGGATATTATTCAGAGCTCTTGGGAAATTCAATTGCTATGGAACTGAAATATAAGTTTCCAATGGTATCATCAGTAACCGCTCAAAATAATGTCTAATTAGTCGAAATGTTGTAAACTTTTATGCATAAGGAAACATTGCACCTGTTAAAATGATAATTGTTGAGCATTGGTCTTTTCGACATATTTCTGACCTTACAATATTGAACATTATTCTATTTGGATATCATTGGAGGCGCCTTCAAAGGTTAAATCAAAAGGTGTTTTCTCGGATTTCCCCCTCCCCTACTTCTTCTACAATGAGCAAAACTCTGTTTGACAGTTTCCACATGTTTTTCACACAATTCGGGAGTGCGATTCTCTCCAGTCCGTTCAAGGTCCAGCTCTCTAGGTTCTCCTCCGAGAGAATAACAATAACTTGGCTTGCTCTCTGTGGGAGGAAACTTGTGGAAACACTGACGAGAGGAAAATCTTCAAGCCGTACAACGCAGTTTTCATAGAAGAATCGAATCGGGAGTGTTTATTTTGCATTGTTAGGAAAAGTCGGACGAAAATATGAAGCCAATAATGTTGCTTGAACTATGTGAAGTAGGCTCATCAATCTGCAATTAGAAGATTATACATGTTAACTAAATCTAGAACAAATCAGTCTACCACGAAGAGTAGTCCTACGAAGAAGTGTTATTGAAGTTAATCGGGTTTGAGTTTTTCTTGGTCGGAGCCGCAAGCAGGGGAAAGGGATACAATTTTTATTTCTTGTACGGAGTGAAAAAATTAGCTTAAAGCTAACATATCAATAATCGACTCAGGTTGAATGTGCCATTTAAAAACGATATGTCTATTTCAAGCTGAGGTGAATATGCGTGTGCGAAAAAAAAAACTATGTGCAAGCTGACTTCGACAAGGAATATTTGTTGATGTTTCATTTTCTGCCTCCATATAGATAGTTCCCCATTCTACTGTATGGTTTTTGGGGTTGGTGGAAAATTCACCAGATGTATGTATATGTATTTAATGTTTGGCTTCATGTGTATTGCTATCATTACGAGTACATGGTTATAAAAGAGGAAAAACCACTAGAAACGCGGAAATAAATTTTTATTAAGCTTGTGTTTAAATGTTTCTATTCAAACCATAGCGTGAAAGAAGTTTATTTTTTTCTGAGGTGTCTGCATAGTAGCCCCAGCAGTTAAAACCGGATCGAAGTCACAGAGCTTGATTGAACGCTTGAAAAGAATGATTTCCTTTTGGAGAAGCTTTAGTGCGCTGTAATTACAAACCTATACTTAATTCTCATGTAGATTTTGTTCCGAATAGGAACGACACGTCAATGAAAATTAATTTATAGAGAGTTCCCATCGTCATAAGTATGCGGGAAACACGGGAGTACTATGAATAAAATTTTAGTTGCTGCAAAACGAAGAAGCATGCAACAGGTTTGTACTCCTTTGTTTTTACCGTGAGTGCCAGCTGCAAAACTACGAGTGTGTCGATCCTGGATTTTTTTTTCATGTGGATGGGTTCTACATAGGAAAGTATTAGAGCTTACGATCAATAGTTCTGGCGTGAAATATTAAAGTGTGTACGCGGCTATATTCAGTGGAGAACCAAAGAAATTGAAACACCATGATGGCATTGAACTTTTGCTCGGATTCAGAGGATGATCCGGAACGAACGCCAAAATCTTTGACTGATGTTGTGTGGCATTGCCTCACTAGTTGCAACAAAGTAAGTAATCATCCATGACCTTTGCTCACTTTCAAACTTATTCTTTATACAATTTCCACATGGAGTACATAACGGAGGTATAATTTTATAATTTCACTTCTAATTGTATCAGAACAATGCTCTTTTTAGTATGATTTTGACATTCGTCAAATAAGTGTTGGCTGTTTTCTTAGTACAAATAAAAATATTCCAGTTGACGAATTCTGTAGCGCAATTAATTGATTGTAAATTTTTAAACTACCATAGAACGATGTAACATTGATCACTTTTTCTTTAATTTTTCATTCATAAAGACCAGCTTTGCGTCTTTAAAATTTTTAAACAAGTAGGCCTTAGGTCTCATGATTGTTTGTCATGTTGAATAATAGTATTGTTTATTTATATGACGATTTCAATGTATACAATTTTAACAACATCGATGTTGGTTCAGTTGTTCTCTGAAACTAACGTTTTTTTCCGAATGAAGTGCGCTTTCTACAGAAGGCATAAAAACTGTTAATGAAATGTATGATTACTACTAAATGTAGGCAATTACGTTAACAATTATGTCGTTTTCGGTTATTGCCAGTGCGGAACTGGGTTCGCTCTAGGCCGCCCTAACAGTTGTCAAAACTATTTTTTAATCAATCGGGTCGGACCTGGATCCGCTCTGGATCCGACCCAACATCGTTGAGGTTCGCTGGGTTCGCTCTCAAGTTTTTCCGAGGTCCAAGCTAGGTTCACCAACACACAAACATATCTGTCAAAATAAAATGTTTATGTTTGTTTATGTTTATGTTTGGCACTAATATCATCATACTGACTCGACTATGGATCCGTTTTCGTTCGGTAATTGCGAGTCAGAGTCAGACCTGACTCAGGTTTAAAACCGAAAACGACATTACTATACACTTCAATGAAAACACTTCCTGGGAAGGAACGCAAGAGTTGGTTCTCGAGAGAAATATTACAGTTCACAGCAGCCCCTACAACAACCTTGCGTAGCTCTTCATAAACAATGAGATCGTATGCGGTCTGGTAGTCGATAAATTAGATTGTTGATATTCGCAGCACTTTTGAAGTATCTGCTGTAACTAAAAGATTTGAACTGTTGTCGCCCGTTGCCAAAGCGGGTTTGATAACCTTTTACAAAATCTGTGCTAGCGGTAGTTCTCACACTACAATTTGTCACAACTTTCTCTTTTCATTCATCTAGTAGGTGTTGATCCTGCCTATCAGTCAATGCCGACAAGTCATACCATCCATCGCAGTTGTCTTGTTATTCTTCATTCGTTTTATAGTATCTTTAAGGGCTTACGCTGAAGCATTCTCGACGGCAGCCATTACCTCAAAATTTAGAATTGATATAGCTCAGAATCTGTACTAGATTTTGAATATTTCATCACATCAGTTTGTATGCTTACTTGCTGTGAGCAATCTATGTTCATTCCCTAACAATCGAGATATATAAATTTGAAATAGCGAGTTTGCGAGAGAGAGATAAAAGATAGTCAAAAATACATGGAGCAGCAATTCACCTTAACTTAACTTCTTCCATATACCTCAAACTTTCTGCACCTCGCACAAGGCCTTTGTGGGATCCGGATCCGTTGAGCTTCTTGTAGAATTTCCGGGTTTCTTGTGCTCCTCCATTTGATCCCACACGAATTCTTCCAGGCACCGCGCTTAACCTGGAAAAGATAAGTTTGTTATCTTCGTTTTTATTTGTGTCGCTCCACATTTTTACGTGTTGCTTGCTGCAGTATAGTATCATCGCCCGCGTATTCTTTTCGTCTAAATATTTCTAAAAACTTTCTCACTTTACACTTCCCATTAATTGCCTGCAAGGACCCTCACAGGATTCCTTAGACAATTTGGCCCTAGTATTAAATTCTCTACGGATAAAACTGAGTTGGTAGTTTTTTCTAGGAAGCACAACCCAGCACAACCGAAGCTTCAAATTTGGGGTAAGCCGATAACTTTTAGTTACAACAATTTAGTCGATTTTAGAGTACAGTAGTTTTTGATTTCAGTCAGCGGCTCGATCGCCCAACCTACAACTGGAACGTATTCAGTATCGGTGTCTTCGTATCGCGTTAGATTGCATGTACTCGACTCATACCATGAGTCTAGAAGTGCTGGCTGGCATGTTGCCACTCTCGGATCGGTTTTCAGAATTGTCTCTCCGGCTCCTCACCAGGTGTGTAGTTATGAACCCCCAGGTGATCGGAAACTTTGAGAAGCTTCACGAGTTGAATCCTCAAACCCGCACTATGACTTTGTACCACTTGTACATAACACAGGAAGTTGATTCCATCAAAACGTTCTACTCTCACGAGGCATTGATCGAGGAGCCCGCCGGCTTTGGTATGTGTGCTTTGATGTGATGTGATTGGAAGTCACGACCAGTGCAGGACTTGCCATGGCGTACAGTTCCTCCTAATAGCAAGATCAAACTGTACATACCTGTAATCCTCACTATTCCGTTGAATGAAGGGCCAAAAACGAGGGTGTAGACCCGTAAGCAGAAGCACTTACACGAAACCCACGGAAAGGATAGAGAGTCTCCTTCCAACGAAACGCTCTTATTACAAGAAATGAACAGTAAGCAATACAAATTTGGATTTCCGTCTGGTGGTTTGTTAAAAAAAGAGTTGGTAAAACTCACTGCAGACTGTCGGAAGATAATTAGACCTTCGCTGATCTCTATCTGACGATTTCCATCAAGGAAGGGGCCAGATAACCACGAATCCCTCTTCCAGTATACACTTCGTCTGGCACCCTGTATTCCCCAATTACCCTTTGTTATTGAATGTATGTATGTATGTAATGTACGTAATAAAATAGAAGGACATTTACACTGTCTTTAACTCGAGGTTGTACAGACTGAACGAACATTGGATATAGAGTGAATTACAACGGACAACTTAATCTAACACCCAGTGGAACAGTATGGATATTTTCGTTTTTGCGAAAAGTTCCACAGGCTGCAGCGGGAATCGAACCCTCACTTCATGGCAATCGCTTGAACGACGGGTGACGCCGCTAACCGCTTGACCACGAAGCCTACTAATAAATGTATTTACATGAATTTATGTATTATATGTATTAACTATAATATCTGTATTTACAAAATATTACTGACTGCCACTGGACTGTTACTGGAAAATAAAAATTGGATATGTATTAATATCTTAATACATATGGGAAAACCGGAAAAGCAGAGAAGATCAGTCCTTTCAACAAAGCCAGTCTTTTATAGAATAGTAGTTGAAGTTCAGAAATAGGATTGTAATGAAAATGTTATGCTGAAATGCTGAAAAATAAATTGAGCATTACAAGTGTTAAATTGTCATGCTGCTCCGTGCTCTGAAATGCAAAAGGCTACGCAAACCAGCTTCTCCATGCTGAAATGCTTAAAAATGTGTAGATAACTACAGTTGGAAAACTAATTAATGCGATATAACCACAATGGAACTGACTCTTAGCTTCGGGTCTTGACAGAGAATCCCTACTGAGCCCTTGCGGCACGTCAAGCCACCCAGTTCAGTGCAAGGGAGGAGTACGCCGGCTTTGGTATGTACAATATAATTTATAGCGCCAATCGTAAACTTCAAGCTCCTTGTTCCGTGCATGTCGCTGAATTAGCTCTTCACTTTTTTTTTAATACTTTAAAAACTCTTTTAGTAGTTTAATTAGTAGAATTATTGTGATTGTAAGACTAGAAAAATATAAATTAGCACTTCACTTGATCACTTCTTTGAAAAAAATTTAAAAAAAACAGTAACACTTTTTCAAACTATCGCTAGTAAACGCGAGTAAATTCCGTTAAATTCCGTTATAAAAAACTTATCCTATGACAGGTAGTCTTATTTTGTGTGCGACTTACAGGCTTCTTCAGTGTCAAGTGCTTGACACTCGACAGTGCTGAATTAGCTTCTACACATTTTACGCTAGAAATTGCTCCTTTACTTACACCGGATCAATATTTCATTTTTACGGATATTCTCAGTTCTATACAGGCTATTCGCTCTTCGAGGCCGGTAGAGCACTCATTTTCTCATGAAACTACAGGAGCTTCTAAATGATTTATCTTCGCGTTATTTTATCATCACCTTTGTATGGGTCCCTTTTCATTGTTCGATTGTGGGCAATGAGAGAGCGGACTCGCTTGCAAAGGTCTATGGAAGACGATGTTTATGATCGACAAATCGCTTTCAATGAGCTGGCAGCATAAATGGAGTAAAGGAGATTTAGGGTGATGGCAACATTCTATGATCCTAAAGGTGTCGAAAAAATCTTGGTTTGGGGGTTGAATGTGGGTCAAGACTCATTTATACCGTGTTGGGCTGAGTGAATGTAGACAAGGTTACCAGAACGCAGATCACATTATCTGGTCTTGTGCTGAGCATTGTGGAGTTAGATCTGAGCTCTATGATTCCTTTCAAGCTCGAGGTAGACAACCTAATGTACGTGATCTGGAATTTATTAAACTCATTTATGTGTTTTTGATTAACGTTAGCCTTAGTTTATAGTTTGCTTAACCTATATGTTCAGTATTAGTTTTTGATTTCAGTGTTTGTGTTTGTGTTATTTTTCTTCGAAAATGTTCAAATAAAAAAAATCAGTTAGAAGTAGACAATTAGATGTAAAAATACATGTATTTTGTAAATGACAATTTTAACTCCCACCCCTTCTTTTCATCCATAAAAATGTGATTCCCTCTAACCTAAAGACGACCGCGAGTGATCGGTTCAACTTTAGTTGTTAGATCAATAATGTATGTTTTGAAATTGGAAATATCTCCTCAACATCATGGGATCCCAGTGGTGAACAGTAGTTTCTGCTAGAACCAAAGATGTGAAGAGAAAGTATCGATAGGTCCGATAAAGCTCGGCAGGTTATGAAATTGAATAGAAGTAGTTTGATATTGAGCGTAGGGCTTTGTTTTGGCAGTATTTCGAAGCAAACACAGACACTTTTGCCAAACATCCCACTGCGGGGTAGGTCAAGGCAGGGACGGAAGCGCCACCTTGACTGGCAAAAATGTCAGCCATTTGATCGCGCTCAAACAGCGCCAATGGCAAAGAATGGTTCTAGCGATGTGAAATCTCTGTTTTTACACTCCCTAAAGACCACATGTGATAGGAATCAATTTCCAATTAGAGGTTTAGAAAACACCATTTCTTATTTTTACCAGTAATGTTTTTCTCGTCGTTGTTTACTTTAAGCTTTTAAGCTTCATATTTTCGAATACGTGTAACATGAATGGACACCCTAACCTAATATTCATATTTAGCATATCAAATAATAATTCTATTGCAAAATATGCACAGAATTATTTTTTTTAACTACGTGCTCCATTGGATTTGAGTCATAAACAAATAATTTGGTGGCGAAAAACTAAATATTGAAAACATTCGGTTCAAGTGCGTTGGCGGGGAACTATCGGGGCATTATGGACACTCTACTTACTTGTGGATTGTATTATTCATCAGATATCTCTATCACATACAACGAAAGGTACACAGAAAAACACCCAAACGTACACAATCACCCACTTAAACACATACATAACAAGAATGTAACTGCTTTGGTTTAAAACTCTCAACCATTACAATTACGATGATTATCGATTATGATTATAGGATATACATTTTTAGATAAATAATTAGATAACCGATCACTGTGAATTAACACACTGCCGTATGAGACCAACTAGTTAATAACAAGGCAAAAGTTTGGTTGAGATAGGGTGGTATGCTTATTTACTTCCTCATGAACCATAGTACTTAAAACATGTTTTTAATAAAATCAAAAAGGGATTCAATCGTTGTAAAATATGTTAAATTTTTTAGAAAATCTCCTTCAATGAAAAAGAAGAGAAGGTATTGATAGGCCCGTAAGACCACAGTAGGTTGTGAAATTGAATAGAAGTAGTTGAAATTGAGCGTAGGGCATGGTTGAAAGGCGGCATCCGGTCAAGATCTTAGAGTTCACCAGTTTTGGATACTGAGATTTGCAGATAAATATGTTGTCATAATTGCAGGCTCTTATGTTTAGATTCCTTGGCTTTATATTTTAATCTAAGAATCTAGAAAAACGAGAATCTGAAAGTCGGGTAATAGGTTAAGAATTATAAAATTTCAAATTTCCAAATTCTTGCAGTTTCAGCTAGATTCTCAGCTACTTAAGTTCCCAGAATTATAAAGCCAGAGAATTTTAAGACCTGGTAATCATATCTTTAGAATCTGCGAATCTAATACTGTACCATTTTTAAATTCTCAGTTCAGCTAATCCTAAAATTAAGAGTTTCTTATATCCTTAGATTCCCGGATTCGTCGATCTTCATATCCTCAGACTGCCGGTTTTCAAATATACTGATTGGAATTTGAAACATTTTCAATTGGAGAATCGACTTTTTGAGAATCCTAAAAATTTTAGATTGTAAGTATCTTTTCTGGAACTATTAAAATTTGAAAACTTTAAGAATTCCAGAAAAATCTGACATTTTTATGAATCTTTTCCCAAGAATCAGAAAATTTGACTACTCAACGAATGGAAAATATCAAAATATAAGATGTGATAAAATAAATAAAAATATTGACAAAACCATAATGCAAAAGTAAACTAAATATAATTTGCTTGATGGTGGGGAAACCTTGACAACGCCATTTTTTTATACTGTTTGAATCAAGAATTATAGTAAAACCATTGCTATTCGTTTTGAGCCTAACTCCTTAGCAGACGATCGTGGACTGAGAAACTTGCCACTACTTGAAAGTTCTTTTAATGAACTCTAAGATGCAACCAACTCCATCTGCTCCTACCTGCTTCAAGTGTGGTACAGCCGTCCAAAATACGACGAAAAAAACGGAAAAAAAATCCAATAACTTATACCACTGAAATAATGCAGGTAAAGTAAGCTCAAATAAATTGTGTATTTTGATATAACAAATAACTTTATAGAACATTATATTGTCATAAAAACGGAAAAAGCTTTCGGAGAAAAATGTGTTTTTGGTGGTTAGCTCTCTTTTTCCAATTGAGTGAAACATATGATTTTTATGTCTTGAGCAAAGTTATTTTTATGGACTTTTTCTACAACTTTGCTCAAGACATAAACTCTCTATCTAAAAATTAAAAAAAAAAATTATATTGATTTCACTCTTAGGGGGATTGATAAAATAAAGTCATGCCGTCAAAATAAGAAGCTTGTCATATCCATTAACATTGCCAAAGACGCCATCGCTTGACTTTTTTACCACTTTGCAGAGTGCGTCTTCGTATCTCTCTGTTGGTCTCGTTGACACTGGTCACCAATGAGTACACAGAAAAAAATAATGAATTTTAACACGCGCGTAAAATTTCCCCTCGTTTAATTTCAAGCCAAAGGAGGCGTTAACAACGAAATTGTTTGCAATCTTTCATGTGCCATATAACAATGTTTGCATTCTTTCATACGACAGGCTATATTCAGGCATTATCAGGCTAAAATTAACATGAAATCTCCCATTATTTTTTGCCAAATCTAGCATTCCCTTTATGTGCATTAGATCACGCAGAAAATGCAATGTTTCTTTTTATCTGTGTACTGATAAACCTCTTCTCGTGTACCTTTTTCTTTCATGAATTTTGTTTTCGACGCATTAAAAGTTTGATCTTGTTAGCTCCGGCCTTCAGCCTGATGTACGTTTCCACCTTCGTCTCAAAGTTGCGTGTTACGATATCAATGTCGTCGACAAAGGCAAACATTTGAGCCTAGCCAAAAAGGCTTCCTGAAACACTTCAAACATTGTCTCGAATTGAGTAGATGAAAATTCTCATCCTTAACGGTAATTTACATTTTCGCTAAGATTAATCAAAATCAAAATACCAGGTAAAAAATCGGATTTCAAATAATCAACATGGTTTTTTCAAAGGCAGATCAACATCTACTAATCTATTCGAATTTGTAGAATTTTCTTTAGGTGCAATGGATAGAGGAAATTTTGTGGAAGCTTTATATACTGACTTCAGCAAAGCGTTCCTAACTTAAGCGAGTGGGTTTAACCAGGACACTATTAAAATGCATCGAATCTTATTTGACAGATAGAACACAAGTGGTACGTTTCAAAGGAAAGATCTCTAGAGCAGTTAATGTCACCTCAGGAGCTCCACAGGGATCTCATTTAGGTCCTCTTTTATTTATTCTTTTTGTTGATGATGTTAATCTTGTGTTAAATCATCTTAACGTTATTATCTATGCTGATGATATGAAACTGTACATGGAAATCTGTAGTAGGTTAGATTTGCAACATTTACAGAGTGAAATTGATGTCTTCTACGAATGGTGTGTTAAAAGTCTGCTTGATATTAATATTAAAAAGTGTAACATCATATTATATTCAAGACAACTTACTCATCATGATTTAACGTGTACTCTAGGAAATCAGTTAATTGAAAGATGCAACAAAATTAGAGACTTAGTAGTGATTCTTGATTCTAAATTGACCTTTTTAGATCATTTTAATGCAACAATTCTCAAAGCAAATAAAATGGTAGGATTCATCCTGAACCTTTTGATTAATCCTTATCATTTTAAGGATCCATACCCAGAGAACACTAGATCGCATATGATAGCGGATATAAGTATAAAGTGGAGGCGATATACGTACAGTTTACATGGAGTCAAATGAACGAATGTACGTATATCGCCTCCACGTTGTACACGTTATTAGCAAGAAATTGCTATAATCTCTTTTGTTAATAATGTTATCTCGCAGCGTATAAATTCGGCAAACCTTTTAGAAAGTTTGAACTTTTATGCACTATCATGCATTTTGAGAATTAGAAATTTATTACATGTAAGGCCTCAGAGAACAATTTATGCTAAGAATAGACCAATGAACAGAATGATGAACATCTATAAAGAATATTGTGAAATAATTGATTTTACTATGCCTAAGGCGGCAATAAGAAAGACATTGACTGCAAGATGCTAACTTTAAATAAATGTAAAAGTAAATGAATAAATGTCAATGTATATGTAAATGTACGATTGACGAAATAAATAAATTCAAAATAAATTCAAATTCAAAAGAAAGTGAGGACTGCATAGAGGTTTTCTTATATACCTGCCGGTACACGAAGTACCGATAATTATGGTTATTATCCAGTCATTTAGCAACCAAGTCATGATGGGGCCTCAAAGCGTAGTCGAAAACCCCTTTTTTTTTTTAAATTCGGAGGTCAATGGTTCGATTCCCTTTTCAGTTGGGAAATTTGTTCGACGGCCCTGATGCTTAATTGTGTCATTGTGCTTGCCACACACTATAGGATTGGATGCCTTGGAATGGCAAAGAAAACCCTCGATTAAGAACTGTGGACATGCTTTAAAAAAACACTAGTTTGAGTGACAGGCAAATCCAAGTAGAAGAAGAAGAAATAGTTTGATATAACTCATGATTTCAGAAAGCTCTTGTTAGTTTGAGTCATTTTAAAGTAAATCTCTTAGAATAACGTGGTCTTTTAGTTGTCTAAGGTAGTGCTTTGGTAGAACTACCAATGATATCATGCGAAAATAGAAAAAAAATCGGACACTAAACAATGGTTCAAAACCCTATTTAACGCTTTTAATAAAAAGCACCGTAAACATTTGATTTAGTGCGATGACGTCTTCAGCCACACAGAAAAAAAATCTGAATTTTAATTGTGATGTAAATATCATAGCATGTAAAATTGTATTTCATTCCACACGAAGCAGCAACTTGCATGAAATACTTCTAGCAAAGATGAGCTTTTGCATACAATAATATCTGCAATGTATGGAATGTCCTGGAACTTAACACGATGTATAACGCAAATGTTTATGTTTTGTGACGCTCCATTTATGTGCATGATATTGAACAGAAATTCACACTACTTTTTCGAGCTGTGCACCTAGACGTATGACATATGACATTTTGAAGGCATTATTTGTGTGATTAAAGGAACATTTAATTTTCTGCGTTATCTAATGCACATAAATGAATGCTAGATGTGCCATAATTAATGGGATCTTTCATGTAAATTTAAGCCAGATATCGCTGGAATCAGGTCTGTGGTACACAGATAAAAAGAAACATTGAATTTTCTGCGTTATCTAATGCACATAAAGGGAATGCTAGATTTGGAAGAATATAATGGAATATTTCATGTAAATTTAAGTAAGATAACGCATGAATCTAGCCTGTTGTATGAAAGATTGCAAACATTGTTGTATGGCGCATGAAAGATTCCAAACAATTTCGTTTATTACGAAATTCTACGCACCTGTTAAAGTTCATTTTTTTTTCTATGTATGCTGCATGAACGATTGCAAACAATTACGTTTTGTACATTTGTTTTGGCTTGCAATTAAACGAGGGGAAATGTTAAACGTCTATTAAAATTCATTTATTTTTATTGAACAAAATTGCGATAAAAATTTGGTGTTTTGAAGTTCACGTCAATACAAACAACTTTGCTAACGATGCCAATCTTTTATCTTTAAACGGAAATAGATATGAACGATTGGTTTTGGACGAATCCGTAAAATCACACATTCTATGAAAAAAAAAATTATGTGTTCGTTTTGCAGGTTTGCAATGTCATAAAAACTCGAAATGCTTTTTAAAATGTATGTTCTGGTGGAAACACCCTTAGCAGGTGATCTAAAATGCATTTTCGCATGAAGTTGGGATTTTGATGTCTTGAACGAATTTGTAGCTTGATTCAATACAATAAAAAACTGAAGGCATCACCAAGGATCTCATTTTTTTTGGAATTAAATTTTTTATGTTTGCAATGTTGAAAGGAGCTTTAATTTTACTTAAAATAAATGTTTTTGCATAACATTTTTGTATGATATTTCGCATATTTTCGGATATATTGTCATTTGTCATGGGTTAATTATAAATAAACTCTTATTAAAAAAGCTTTAATTTGTCGGGATACTGACTTCTGTAGACAATTGAAGCATGTGTTTGAAGATTTATTGTTGCACTATAATTTGCTTTATCTGCCACTATTTGTCAGCTTATGGTATATTCATAACGTAGATAAGTCAATTTTAATTTAAAAAAAGTTACAATATCTCCGAAAGTACTGGATAGAACATTAAACAATGTTTTCGCAACTTGGACCACTATGCATAGCCAGCTAATGGTTTTCACTTCGGTTTGTCGATGTTTGCTACCCGTTTCTAACCGATGTTGCATTGCGTTTCCAATTGTAATGGAAATTAGTCCTACATTTCTGTATTTTAAACCATCGTGACCACGATTTTGTTTGAACTATCCAACTAATAACGTTAAAATGTAGTGAAGTAAGTCACTAACGACGCACAAATTATAGTACAGAACTTTTTTGTCCAGTCATTGTGCAAATGTTTTTAAATAATTCAAAATTTAGATTCATTCTGAATTGACATGATGAGACATTTTTTTTTAATCTAACGTCTATTATTAGACTGAAAATGTTGGCAGAAAATAATTAAAATTACATTTATTTTAAATTATCAAGTTCGCAAAAATTTTGTTTACGATACCTTGACAGAACATCAATTAGAATACTCATTTTACTATTTGCAGCAGGTTGACTTTTCACATTGTTCTCACGAAGGGTGAGTTTTTAAATTTCATAGGAATAAATTTCCGTTCCCAATCTGTTAACTGTTAAAAGACCTTAACGGCAACAATCTTAGTATTTAATAAATGCAACATCACAACATCCTAATTAGTTTTTAATTCGATCTCATACACTACTCGGGAATTGAGAATGTGGAATAACTAAACAAATAAATTGTTACAATTTTTTTACATATTTCTTTGGGGCCACACATGGAATCAAAATAGATTCGTTCTTGTTCTATCTGATCAAATAACCTTATTTTTCATGCAAACATGATCCACTCAATAAGTATGCATCGGCGTGGAATGATAATGTTTCTTTGTTAATCAATTATATATTATAAAGGGTGTACACAGTTAAATTGCATCACTTTAAACTCGTCCTCAAAAACAAGTCTCTCAACCGATTGTCATGAAATATTCAGGAAATAAAATACAATGTATAATACACCATTCGTCTTGTACCACTCCAGAACATCCTTGTAGTAGTGACAACAAGCTAGGTCCGGCCAAAAAATTGTAGGAACGTTTTGTGTTTTGAGAAACGGAAGCAGTCGTTTTTTCAGGCATTCATTCATGTATACTTGACCATTTACAGTTCAAGTTGTCACAAAAGGCTTGCTCCGTTTACCACACGAACAAATCCCCTGCCAAATCATGAATTTCTTGGGGACCTTTGACACTTGCTGTTTTCTTTCGCAGTCACATACTGGTTCCGGGAATTTGTTTAAAGTCCGCTTTTACGTGTGTTTCATCGTCCATGATGCAGCAGTGTGGTTTCGTCAACATTTGTGTGTACAGCTTACGCGCACGTGTTTTAGCTGTCCTATTCTATTTTTCATTGCGGTTTGGAGCTTTTTGAACTTTGAATGAACGGAGCCCGGCTCGTTTCTTGGCATTCTGCACGAAACTTTTGGTCAAGTGCAGCTTTTTCGTGACATCCCGAACGGAACAGTTGGGTTTCGTTTCAAGGCAGCAACCACTCGCTTGTGATCCTTCACACAGTACGGAACACTTTTCCTACCACTCACCTTCTTTCGATCGACAGTTAAACGTTCCCCGAAACGTTTTATGACACGAGACACTGTAGAATGGTTAATTTTCAACATCTTTCCGATGGCTTGGTGCGAAAGAAGTGGGTTGTCGAGGTGCATGTGCAAAATGTTCTCGCGCACTTGCTGTTCCTTCGACTCCATTTTCGAAACAACGACACATTTCACAATGAAACTCACGCAGTGTAAACAATACACGCTGAGGTCATTTCACCTAAAATTTCGTTGAAATCAATCCAAAGGGCAAAATGTTACAGCTTATTGAAAGTGATGCAATTTAACTGTGGACACCCTTTATAGCCCATGCTTAAATGGATTATTTATCCATGTTGTTTAATACAGTGAAAGCTTCTTCATTTACGTGAAACTTGAGATTAACATTTCTTCAGAATGACTCAGGCTTAGCCATATTTTGCATAATTTTGTCAACCACATTTTAAAAGATTTAATTTTTCCTTGCTTTTTTTTGTTATTTTAAAAGAATCAGAACAAATGATCAAAATCAGATAATTTCATATTCTGTCTGGAACTGTTTTATTGAGTCATGAAATTCCAACCTTTAGATACGACACATTCGAACTGTAAGGGGTGTATCGTTCAAAATCCGCACACACTCAGATTGCTCTAACTTTTGATCCGTTGGGTAAAATCAATTGAAATTTTGCGTAGAAATAGTTTAATGTGTATTATTTACACTCTGCGAGTTGATTTCATCAGATGCGCAAACGCTTTCAAAATGGCGACGAAAGAACAGTGTGTGCGTGGAAAAGTTTTGCACGAATACTTTGAGAATCAGGATCTTTCGCATCGTGCCATCGGAAAAAAAAAGTTGGTTATCGCGAATTCCACGGTGTCTGGTATCACAAAACGGTTCGAAAAACGCCTGATTGTTGATCAGAAACGAGGATCCGAAAAAAGCAGTCAGGTCAACGAGAACGATCACAAACGCGTGGTTGGGGCCTTTAAACGGAAACCGAACACCTCTGTTCGAGATGTGGCTAAAAAGTTGCATGAGAGTAAGACTTGCGTGCAAAATACCAAAACTGGACTACTCTGGACTACGTACGTTTAAGTTTCAGAAGTCCCCAAACCGTGACGAGAAACACAATATGGTTGCAAAAAGCCGTGCCCGGAAGATAACGAAACCACACTGTTGGTAATGGATGACGAGAAATATGTGAAGGCGGACTTCAACCAGATTCCAGGAAACCTGTATGTGATTTTGAGAATGAATTTTGAAAATGAATTTTGTGTGTGCGGATTTTAAACGGTACACCCTTTAATACCATTTGTGGTATGGAATGGGTGTAAATTCTATCAACTAAAAACAAGCACTTCTTTTCTGTGAAAGGTAAACATTTTATGGACATATGATACACCGATACCGATAGACATGCTAGTTAGTCTTATAATTGAATTAAAATCCCATCCTGAGTTAAAAGCTTTTCACGATGACTTAATTGAATTTCTTGCTATGTCGCTTCTCACGAATGGTTGTCTATCTGGTCTGTAGCCTTGTTGTGACGGAACAAAGCATCAGTTATGCGCTACAACAGAACATTCAATCAGTTATGATATCGATTGCAGCAGAGTTTTTATAAGCGGAACGGGTGTACTTTATATTAAATACCGTATTGCTTGAACAACAATGTCAATGTAAACTCCACGGAAATATAACTGTAAAATGTGACTTATTTCATATTTTGTTTCTCTCCTCCCCAGGACACAAGAACACACGTGGTTGTAGAGCTGTTCAACACGGAAAAATCTTACGTTGAATCCTTACAAACGATTGTGTTGGTATGGTTACACGTTGAAGTGATGAATCCAAAACAATTATTTACGCATATACTCTTTCCTTTAGAAATACTTAAACCAGCTGAAATCATCAGAAAATGCTGGTCTAGTTGACACCCAAACGGTCGATGAAATATTCTTCATGGTTCCTGCGATTCTCAACATCCATGAGCGATTTCTGGAAGAACTACGAAGACGCCTGGATGCATGGGATCCAATGCAGAAAATTGGAGATGCATTTGTTGATGTAGTGAGTAGTACTGAGCAGTTTAATATGTAAGGTTTTATTTTCATATTAATTATTCTTTCGATTTCAGTTCTCGAGACCGGTCATCCTAGATACGTACACATCATTTGTGAACAATTGGAACCGCGCAAAGGATGCCATACGCACGACTCGACAAAAGTGCCCAGCATTTGCACGGTTTCTTGAGGCGATGTCACGTGAACACAAGGGTAAATTGTCTCTAGATAATTTGCTCATTAAACCTGTACAAAAGTTTCCAAAGTATATTGCGTTGAGTTGGTTTCAAGTTTTCAGTTCTTATCCAGATTCATTGTTTATTTCCAGTTATGAATTAATATTATCAAGACTGATTAAACACACCGATATTGATCATCCCGATCAGAAGCCATTACAAGAAGCTTTAAAGTTAGTTCACGATATCCTAATGTTTCTCAATTGCAAGGAAAAAGAAGCCCTGGAGAATGGTCAGCGCGAAACGGCTCTGCGCGAGCTGGAAGGTGTGATAGAGGGTATGAACGATCTTGTTACAGCGGATCGCGCTTTCTTGCTATTCGATCTCGTCTCGATGCCTTCGGGTCAAGCGACACGGAAGGAGCGAGGATTTTTCCTGTTCAATGATCTGTTAGTCATAACCAGTATTAAACGGCGTAGCGGTACTATTCGGAAAACCAATTTGTAAGTTGTCGGTCGTTTCTCCGAAATATTTGGCTATACAAATTGAACATTTGTTTTTTTTTCCGCTAAATTCAAGGACATGCCCTGGTAGCGTTGCATCAACCCTGGATACCAATAAGTATAAATTCCTCACCAAGATTTCTCTGGATGACCTGGAGATTGTAAAGTGTAAGTACCACGAATATTTCATAATGTAAGAAGAAACAGAAAACGTTAAAAACATACTTTCAATGTGACTCAGCTTGACGGGTTCACAAAATGTCGCTTTGTTTTGAACATCATTTTTGTGAACTCGTTGATCTGAATTTAGTGAGGTCCGATTTTGTCTCTTAGTTTAGCTTAGGTTAGCTTAGGCTGACTGCACAAATCATTCGAATCAATTGTATGGAGCTGGGATTGACGTCGATTCTCATTGTTCCAATTTTAAATGATTCCATATTTTCATGATCTATATGTGCGCTGGTTACGTCCTTGCAATCTGATGCGAATGAAATAGTAATTTTAGTGTAAACTTTGTTTTTTATTGGGCCATGTTAACCTCTTCGTCCTCACAAAAGCCACGAGAGGGAGGGTTCGTTGTATCAGGATTCATTTTGATATAGATTGATACTGCATAGATTCTATCATTCTGTGATTTTTCTCCGCTGATACCGACCAATTTTCCAAAAGTCTCAGAAATACCGGAGTGCTTTGGGTCGATCACAGGTGATACCGTGTCCGGCTTGAGTTGATCGATGATTTTTTTTTTCAGTAAAGTCCAACTTCCGCGTTCATAGAATTTGTGTTCTTTTCCGAGTCGTACAAACGGTCAGTTACGAAAGAATAGTTAATTGTGTTGATTGCGGAAACTTTGGCAGAAATTTGAAAACTTTTTATCTGTGCCGAACAAGTCTGTGTGCACTTCTTGGACTTCCTAACACATCACCAAGCGGAAAATCGGGATGAACGTCGGGTCGAACATATGGAGTATGCTGTTGATTGAGTGAGATCGTTTATACGTTCATGTTAATTTTCATACACGACAAAGTTTGCAAACAAAAATCATGGAGCAGGGACCTGGCGGACAGCGATTTTCCTGTAGCCAACATCTCTAACAACCATACGTCAAAAGATGCATTGTTTATAAACAATGCTGGCGTTCCTACCCACAGTAACAAACGTTAGACGGGACTTATTCAAATAAGGCCCGTGATATGTTGCATACTGTCAAACGCTAGTAAATAGGATAGGGCTGCCAGGTCCCTGTAATGGAGCGAATGGTACGGTATGTTCACGCATCCTGTAAATTCACAAAATGCGCTGTGGTTCAAATCTGATCAGCTCAATTTGAATCCAACTCATTCGTCTTTGCGGTTAATGCAACGCAGTAAGCCTGGTCGCTTTAAAGCTTGTATCATGTCTTTGATATGCTTCAAGCATCAATATTGACAAAAAAAAAATTGGAAATAATCCAATTATTTCCAGGATTTTCTTTCTTCCTGGCTGCGTTTGTATAAGATAAGATTAGATTAGATTAGCATAAGTTCTATCTGGCTGATTCGCTAGAAC
Organism: Aedes koreicus; assembly: GCA_024533555.2. Taxonomy (NCBI): domain Eukaryota; kingdom Metazoa; phylum Arthropoda; class Insecta; order Diptera; family Culicidae; genus Aedes; species Aedes koreicus. Next base: position 166,089 of record JAHHFK020003367.1, read on the forward strand.
TTCGACGAATTCGTACGAGTATCGTTTTCACTAACTTTGGAGTTAAAACACTGCGAAGGCACCCAGGTTTTTTTTTTCTTGGTTTCGATTGTGCTTGACTCCCTCCATTTCCGTAATGTATGATCGATTGAAGATCGGCATATTCCTTCTTTCCTTCTAGCCGCCAATGTCTGACAAGGTCTCTTACCTTTGTGCAAATGCAAATGCAACTGTAGAATTTGATTTCACTTGTATTATATTTTTTCTCCTTGCGCTACTTAATCATGTCAAACTTTTACAGCAAAAATTGTAAAAACTGCTTAAATTATTTGAGCCAACCATGTAGAATATGGCTTAAATTAAACTGTGTGAGAAGTGTCAGATCGCACCAATGGCTAGTTAGATCCGGATATTTTGCTATGCAAATGGAGCGATTCCATTTCATTTGGCAAATTGGTCACATGCATAACTATTCTTTTGGATGACCCGTAACACTGGTAGATCACCTTTTCGTGGTGCTTTACGGGGTATCAGATCTACCACCGAATCCTAGTCTGAATTAATTCAAACTAGGGAACATATTTGTTTTTGTAGTCAAAGGAACATATATTAGTCCTTATTACATTTTATGTTTTGTGAAAAGCGACAATATTCGGATTGATCCACCGAGGATGAGCTTGGAATAAGGAAAACATAGTTAGTATTCATTTATTTGAATTTTCATTTTCTATTCGATGTTCTATTGTTTGAATTGGTTATGACTAGGGTTCTGATGCATGGTCAGTATCGGAGTCATTGTTTGTTTTCTTTGCAATGAACCCGGTTTCGACTGATAGAGGGACGCGCCTTTGAAGAGTGCTCTCACTCCTCAAAGGGTTTAAATAGCGGAAACTTTCAATAAAACTCGATTCATTGCCAACAAAACAAACAATGACAACTGTAAAAAACCGAATACTTCATCATTTCTCAATAGTGATGAAGGAACTCGACATGCACTAAACAAAGGATACGGGATGTACTACAATAGATCAAATTACTGGTCGCAGTGGGGACATAAACACAGAACAGAGAAAAAAAATTGGAGTTATAACACAAAATGAAGATAATAAATTAGTATCTGGAATCTAACTTAGAACTATCATAAGATAGAGTTTTTTAACGGAACAAAAATGTATTAAAATCAGGAACGTTAGCACCGAAAAACATGGAAATTATTTATTTTCGGAATTGAACTTTATTTCATTCGGCCATATCCAGTTTCCAACATCATACTCAGCTACAAAGCAAGACAAATATTGAGGTGGCTGGTTTCGAGTCACAGTCTGGTCTAAGATTTTCTTCTATAAGTTTAAGCTAAAAAGTTGATACCTTAATAAGTAGCAAAAAATGGCACTAAAAACAATTTTGTAGAAGATATCAAAGCTCGATATATTACGGTTATTCTGATTTTAGACGTTTGTTGTGAATGACCCCATAAAATTAGATTTGTTTGTGTATTAAGCATATTTTTAACTGTTCTGTTTTCTACTACAGAATTGTTTGAAACAATAAATCACACATTTCTGTAGAATACAGCAATTCTCTAGTTAAAAAAAACTTATTGAGTTTTTTTCTTTTTAAACGTCAACTTTCATTAGAGTAATTCATTTTGGAGCAAATGGTGCTGCTCATGGTGATGTTATAGGTGTTCGAATGTGTGTAACTAATAATTCTGCCACGTTGGATTTTTGTATGGGACAACCAATTAGTTTGTTTAAATTTTACACTGTAAATGAACTTTTCCCACGTGACCTCGTCGCTCATATCCTAGCAAAGCTAGTTTGCCTGTATGTACTTACTCACGTTGGTGCATATTATGATGGAAAATGAATATCGCAACCTTAAATTAACCGATAGCAGTTGATTATGCTGCTAGTTGGGAACCAATGTAGGAATGTATGCGCTTGGTAGTATTCAATTTGAAAATGTATGGAGATTTTTCGGTTTTGTTTGAGTGTTAACAAACAAAGGCTTTTATTACCATAACGGCCCAAACACAATGATAACGGTACCTGAACGGCAACGGTAAACGGCTAAGCCCGATCTGAGTAAGCCTGCTTGTCAGAAAGGAAACAGGCTAGATTGAAGCCTATTCCAATTGGACATATCGAAGTCATTTGCAATAACTGTCAAACTTGCCGTTTGGCGTTCCGTTTCCGTTCTCATTGTGTTTGGGCGGTAAGTTTTGAGCTAGGGAAACTGGATGATTTTTGCACGCGTGCTGATTTAACCCGCTTTACTGATGAGTTGGCCGTTATTGAGAATTTGATTTACTAATGATTTTTCTCATACTAGAAAATTTGCATTGCTACAGAGAACAAACAGCCAATCTGGAACATTATGTTTTTCCAAAAACAGATGTGTAAGGATTGAAATCTTCTTCTTTTTCTTATATTTTTGAGGGGGACTTTAACCCTTCGGCTCATTCGTCCTTAAAAAGATTGAAATCAATGTTGTTTGTTAACACTAGCGCTACCACTCGGGTTGCTACATGCGATCGCGTTGGCGATGTTTATTTAATTTCACCCTTTAAGCACGACAAACAAAAAACTAAAGCATACATCTCCAGAACTATCGTGATAATAAACTATAAAAAACGACTTCCTTAGCTTTGCTGAAATATCTGATATTTAGATATCCATGCAATCGAGCCACACGGAACTTACGGTAAGAAAATAATCAATCAGCACTCAAACACCGTAATTGGCACTGCATTATCGTAGCTCGTGTGTATAAGTTTACAAACCGTGCCAAGAATAATTTAAAAAAAAATAAGATTTAATTTTTTTTTAAATTATTCTTGGCAAGAGGAACATTTGAGACAAATATTCTGACGTAGAGCAGCTGCCAGACTGAAAAGCTCATCGACATAATTCAAAAATAAAATACCTAGGATGCTGAGAAGTGCACCTTCACAGCATCAACGTGCATCTCCAGCCAATCAACAAAAGCCTCACCATCTAATATTCTCTGCTGATTTGGGACTGGTTATGAAAATTTCAAACAAATTTCTCGTTGTAGAGTTATGGAGTTCTAAATGTATTTTTAATAAAACACAACAATTCCAGTATCGGTGCTGCTAGCATGCGTCCAACTATGGGCACGCGTTTCATTTGAATCGTTTCCGAATAACCGTGTTGACTATGTTGAATTATGACATGAATGAAAATAATGAAATTTGATTAACGATGAAATGTGATATGCGATTATTAGTAGGCTTCGTGGTGGAGCGGTTAGCGCGTCACGCGTCCCAAGCAACACAAAACAGTCAAAATTGGTTACAGCATCTAGAGTGCGACTTAATTGAGTCACATTGAGGTTACATCAACAGAATTGCAGGGCTTTCCGATTTTGGGTGTCACTGAATAAATCACATGCTGCGTTTGCCTTGCGAACATACAGGCGTCATTTACTACACTGGCAAATTCGCTTCACCGAACGATACGGATCACGGCACAAAAGGAAACGATAAAAGTTTGGCTCAGCGTACACAACGATTATGCATGAGTCCGAGCCCACTAGTTTCATTTGGTATACAAAAACTGATCCATTCACATTTTGTGTATGTTGCTGATTCTGAATATGATGATTCACCGGTTGTTACAGCCGGTGAATATAACTCATGAATAAAAAAAACAGTTTAGTGTAGATTATTGGAAATGTGCGCTGTAAAATAACTTTATTTTTTTCGCCTCACAGCAGTAAATGTTTTTTTTTAATCAGTTCGTTTATTTTTTAGGCTCAGGCGTGTGTAACACTTTGCGGAGCCGATATTCAATATTGTTATTAACAATGTTTTATTATTGATTTTAGTAAAAGTGGGGTTCCGATTACTCGTGGTTAACTAGAGGTTAATGGGTCACATCGTCGTTTGAAAGGGGCTAGGCAGCTAACTTATTTAACAGCAGTAAATGGTTAATATGAGACATTAAAAGATTTGTCTTGTTTGGGTTACGTGGATTCTAGGTGGGCGCTCAAAAATTCAAATTAATCAACTAGACGTTCGGCTTTCATAGCACTCCTGTCGACGAAGTCCAATGATTCTGCTGCTACAGTTGGTAGGTGAGCCGAGTCGACACAAGATTGGGATGGGCCGCAGTAGTAGTTCAGACTTAATCGACCGACGACGGCAAGACCGTCCGTTTTTGCACCGATAGGGATACAAAGGCACACGACCTAAGGGTGATCCTGTTTTTCGTAATTACGGCCCCTGTGACGATATTTAGCTACATCACCTTTTTTATTAATTTCAATTACACTCTTTAATATTAAAATTTAGATTATAAAATAATGTTACATAGTACCGAATTTTTTTTTGCCAGTCGGTCAATCAAGCAACACCTGCATGAAAGGACTTCATCTGGTAGCGTTCGGTACCGGGGGATACTTTTGTTGGTTTAGCTTGAATGCATCTTTGAATTCAGTTCTGCTGTACACACTTAGTTTTTTTTACTGAGGTCTGTAAATTTGTACTGAGTTTTCAAACAGCTGAAAAAGTCAGTAAACTTTGAATCATCCGCACATGAAATGTAAGAAGATTATAAAATGCTATATTTTTCTATTAATAGATAATGTTGTACTTGAGTCGATTCAAAATTAATATAGGATTTTACTGAATACGTAATAAAAAAGCATAAACTTCTACGCTTCTAAAAGAATAAGAAATATCATCGAAATGTATCCTTAACTACCAACAAAAGCATAAACTAACAAAATTTCGTTATTCCCTATGATAATGGGACTGTTACGTATTTATGGGCATAGATGGTACTGAAACTTGCGGTACATTATTTGTTAATGACTAAATGTTTGTCAGGTGTCTTTCTGCCTATAATCAATATGTGTTCATTTTAAAATTATTGTTCTATAAGTTGTGGAAATATCACCGATCGAGAATTTTTCAACCGTCCTGTACTTGCGATTTTTGATTTATTACTAGGACAGGACATACTATCGTTCTGCCGTACTGTGTATCATGATATTATGTATGGGGAAGGCCTGTCTCATATTCCTTATATCTCTCCCTTATTCGACGCACGATGGCACTAAAAATGGTCAAAATATGCTACAGTAATATGTATAGTAAAATAGATACAAGCGAGCATGTATAATATATGTATGATACATAAATTCATCCAATTAGATTAATCATTTTTTGATCATTGTAGAATAATCTCATAATTGAATAGCACATCACATCACAACAACTTTAGAAACTGCTGAAAAACCTCCCTTCTCCCTTGACACGTATTTTAGTTTTTATTATTTTGTATTGTTTGCCACACTTTTCATAATCCACTGTTCGCTAAAAACGTAACTTAATTGGCTCCAATTCTACAGTAAATCCCGGAAACACTCTAAAAAAACATATATTTTGACCATAAATTAATCTCAATATGCCGCGTCGGTCGTAAATTGTGCCTCGTTCTTTGCTTGCTCCGTTGTGTGCTCCGTTCCTCTCTTGGAAGAACAAAGGCACGGGCGACTCAAAGCTGTGTATAATCATTGAAGCTGGTGGTAAGCGATCATCATCGATCAGCGTGTACAATGGACAAGTATGGATCATCGCTTCGAGCATTCAGACAGTGCAACAACCATCGAATATTCATGTTCTGTTACGGTTACTGAATCTGAACGAATTTGCGATTCTATGTTCACGAACGGGTGGTAGTATCATGAATGATTTCCAAGCCTTGCAGAATTGCAACAAGTATGCTGCTATGGGTCGTTCAGGCCACTGCCATGAAATGAGGGTTCGATTCCCGTCCAGCCTGTGGAACTTTTCGCAAAACGAAAAGGTCCATATTGGTATACTGGATGTTGGGTTAAGTTATCCGTTGTAGTTCACTCTATGTTCAATATGCAGCCTGTACAGCCTCAAGTTGAAGACGGTGAAAATGTTAGCTATCTCTTTCATGATGTTGCTACTGACAAATGGCACTTGAACTTCTTACACAATTTTGGAATTTCGCTTGGATATCTGTTCTCTATGGTTTAAAAATATGGATGACTTAAAAATTACACTGAAAACATTATTTATTCTTCATTCCTTCGTTTCATATAGTTCGTACTATGTATGATTCAACGTTGGAAGCGTCCCATCAGGCCTTTGATTTTGCTCTCGGCTGCCCCCCAGTCCAGCAAACCACGCAACTCGTAGTCCTTCAATTGCTTCACAATGGAACTGGCGTGAGCCTTAAGAACTGGTTTCACGTCTACATTTTGTTCATCCTTATGTAGAGTCGGTTGCATGACCGGAGTGTTTTGAGCATGTTTTGTACGCAAAAACGGAGCAGTCGTTAATGATAAGATAACCTCTGTAAATAAGTTGAAAAACTTAAATCAACAGTTTGTAAATGGTATTAACTCCTACCTAAGGCACCGTGTTTCAATAACTCCACTTGCAGATGCATTAATGATGGGATTGGTTTTTTGTAGTTAAGACGTTGCAGCAAAACAGTCAGCGTTTCATAATAATTGAAGACTAATTCATCTTTCGATTGCTCTAGCACATCATAGGCTGGTGATGATGTTAAGAAGTACATCAAATCGATAATTGGTGATCCCACAACACAGTTTTGAAAGTCCACCTAGAATGAACAACGCCATTATTATCGATTACATAAAACATTCTACCCAAAACATAACGTACGAAAATGGCATCCACCAGCTCGTTGTTGGCATATTTGAACATGATGTTATTGGTCCAGAAATCTCCGTGGTTGAGCACTCTCAACCCGTGGAAGTCGCTGCCGTAGGAATCAATAGCTTTCTGTACTGACTTCGTAGGTAAAGTCTTCAGCTTTTCTCCAACATTGCTGTTTATTCCAAGATCTGAATAATTGTCAGCAACAGCCTTAAGGGTGTCGGCGAAGTACTTCAATTTATCCTTATGGTCGACGTGAAATGTTCCTTTTGTGAATTTGGTGAACTCTTTTGGGTTCTATGGGATGTAGCAAAATTATAACATTATTATATGAAAATGATCGGTGTTTATTATGTTCCAGAATAAATTCACAGTACAATTGTCAATCACTTATAACTTATTGATTAAATAGATAATTTAATAGCCATTTAATTTTGAATCTTCTGTATCGCCAACGCTACAAAATGGACCTAACCTTTTTAATACTTCTGTCATATTAGGAATATGCCACAAATATTAACGTTGCTAAGAAAAATACTGGTTATGGAATTATCCAGGATGCTTTAATTACTAGCTGTGTAAGCGTAAGAATACAATATTTTATTCAAAGATTGCGTTTATTTAACCACGAGTGCTTTAAATAAACTACGAATTAACGTTCAAAAATTTGATTATAACGATTGAACAAGCTAAATAGTGCTAGTATAAGGGCCCTTCCTTAGCTCCGTTGATAAAGGTACAGCTATAAAGCAACACCATTCTGGAGGTGGATAAATTCGGTTAAAGGTCTAGTCTAGAATTTTTTTGCAATGGAATACTTCTCGACACCCTGGTCTAATGCAAAAATGGTAATGTTATCAATTAATAATAGCGGAAATGCATTCAGAACAATGAACGAAGAGCAAGCAACAAACTTAGTGTGAAAGCAATAAGCTTAAAATACTATTTAAGAAAGAAAAAAAAAAGGCAAGCTATTATGTTATTTTGGAGACGGAAATTGGAAAGATCTATCTGTTCATTAATTAAAAAAAAAAAAATTCAAATAATACCAGATACATGCCTGGTTGGTAAAATTGACATGCTGGGCTTATTGTGAAATTAACCTCGAAATGGGCATTACCATACTTAATTTCTGGGTTCATGATAATGGATTGCTGAAACTGCACTATCTATACTGATTCCGGAATTGAAGCGGCTCTCAATGGTCACTTCAAGGTTTGTTGAAAACAGATTTCTTCCATTATATCACTGCAGGCCATTGGATGTAAGATTAAATAGACACAAATATAGGTTATGAAAAATGCATTTCTTTTTTCAAAACCTTTAAAAGGAACCACCTAGAAACAACATTTCTCATTGTTGCCACCAAACAAAAGTTTGTAAGTCCGTGTCTTTCATTAATAGAGTGAGCCTTCAAGTTATTGACGTTGCACATTTTTGCTGAAAGCCATCCCAATAAAGATATTTAGGAAAAGTTACTTTACCAATTCACATGGTTGTTGTGTTATGAAACATTCTTGAGAGAAATATTATGTTTGCCACGCATGAATCATACTTCCCTTGTTTTGCTCACTAATTTGATGGCTATAGCTTTTCAGACAAGAGTAATTGTAAGATTATCACAAATTTCAATATGCATTCCCCTCAGTTTACACGGCAAAAAGCACTGAATTGTGTATAATTTCACATTGAAAATTATCTAGTAGCGAGGACCATAGTGGGATGTTGATAATCATGAATCGATTAAACAAAGATGTTTGTCTTCTCGTCTTTTATGTTTTATATCAAGCATATATTAGTTTCCAGATTTGTTGCGTTGCGTTTGTAATAGCGCATTTCATAGGTTACATAATGACTACTGTCATATATCAACCGTAACCAAAACCTTAAGCATGACTTTTACCGTTGCTTGCCATCACCATTCATTCAATCAGAGGCCACATTCTTAGGACGCCCGACAGAGTTGATTGATGGATAAGATTTGCTGAAATAAGCAGGCGATGCGACGAATATAAAGCTATGCAACTAAAAACGTTCAACTCCAATAACAGCAATTCAAATCAACAGTAAGAAAGCATTAAAGTGCACACATGATTGTGTTTGGTTGAATCCAGTGGTAAATAGAAAAATGTTCAAAAGCACTCTTGAAATCCGCTGATGGCGATGTAATCTGTAAACAAACTAGTCTACTGCACGTATCGGTTATTTATAGATTTCGCGTATCTATCGCAAATATTAATCAAACCATCAAAATATTACACAGTAAGCTAGACCATAAATAAGTAGCAATAAAAAACGTAAAAAAATTAAAATGTGTTTAAAACTACTGACACGAAACAAAAATTAAAATCTGCTGTCCATGGCTTGGACTGAGAGGTCGATGGTGTAATGAGGCATACACAAAATGCTCCAGTTAGTCTGGTCATAACATAAAGCACATAAACTAGTTGAATTGAATGTATACATCAGTAAACCCACTAAGTAATAATAAAGCTGTATCAATTATTTAGATTTCCCACGTAAGATAGAAAGAATTATCAAAGTGTACTCATTGACATTATTGATCTTAAAACAGCTCCAGAATGCAGTTTGAAACCAAAATAATCATAGAAATAAATAAATTATCTAAAACTTAACCATATAGGGTAACTGCCCCCATATTAATCTCATTGTTCCTTTATTCATCCTACGATGAATCAAACAATTGGGCAGTTGAAGGATCGGTTTCATTTTCTAATAATGTTTGCTTACGTTAAATAACTACAACAAACATTACTAACTAATCCTGTCACGTGTATATCGTTTTATTTCAAATAGGATGAATTGCAAAGCGATGAGATTAATATAGGTACATCTTCCCTAACGTCGTGATGTTATAAACGAAAGATGTTTGACAAATGGTTTAGTTGAATTGATGAACTATGAAAAACAATTGGATTTTTTTTTAAATTATCTACTACTACATTTTGAAAACTCACCTCATCAATCAAAACCGCACTAGAAGCATGGAAGAAGGCAAGTTTCTCGATAGCCATTTTGCTTTGCTCCAAGTTAAGTCCCAATTGTTGGTTCTCGACACTGTAACCCCGCACCGTCAAGTCTTCCAATACCATCAAATTGGATGGAACATCAGATGAGTAGATCAAACTGCATTAAAAATTGAAAATCAATTCGTCTCGTTAACTATTGTTGAACTCGGGGCTAACACAGACGGGGCATTCCCCACCAATTGCCCCTTCAGCTATAATCAATGGTATCGACGTTTTGACTAAGGCACTTATCGACTCAATGAATCTCTACAGTGATAGGCTATACTTCAAAAGATTAAATTTGGCTTATTCGTAATAAAACTTATCTGACCAAACCTAAAAAAATAACCGTTTTGCGTAATTGTATGTCAGCTGATGTGGATACTCACTGCGGAGCAAGTTCTACAGCACCTCCCAGTTTGGAAATCGCTTTCACCATCTTTGGTAGAACGTCTTTGTAAACGAAGATTTCCTTTTCGAATACATCACTTTTCTTAAACTCTTCAACAAGCTTTCCTTCTAGCGGTTTGATTTTCGCAACAAACGTTATACCATTTTCCGAACAATTTTCCTTTGATATATATCTGAAATTAAAATATGAATATTTATCACACAATTTTAACACACGAAAGATAGCACCTACTTCACAAGAATCCGGTTCATGGAAGATCTTGCGTAAGGATCATTGATCTCGGCAGTTGCAGGTTCGACATCGTAAGCTTTGATCTTGACTTCCGTTTCCCCATACTGGGTTTGAATCAGATTAGTTAGAAAAAGGGAATTTACAAACTTGGTGTCCTGAGTTTTTGGCATTTTGAATAAGTGAAAGAACTTTGTACTTGTCCACAGTAAAAGACACCACGTCCATCAATCACCTAATACAGACTGATTTGGTAACAATTTTGAAGGTGCAATTCAGACAATAATCTGTCGTTAGAACGATAAATAATGCTGTATTGGTGCCTGTAGTACAACAGCCGGGCGTCGTTATCAAACGATGCAAGATAAAACAATTCGATGGTTACATTAGGAGGGTTATTTTCTGAGTAGATTGGTTATCTAATGTATGGTCGATAGAGCATTGACTCACCAATCGTTTCAATCACGACGGCGTTAACTACCAATATGATGCAAACATTTACGTGACGTTGATTGGTAATTTGAACATAATGACAATTAAAATCAAATTAGGAATACGATCTGTGATAAAAGACGTTTTGGCATAGATTTATCACCACATATTCACGTTTATTAAGTTGATATATTTCTGTAAATCTTAACCGCAACCATTTGTAATAAAACAGTTATTAAATGAGTAAAAGATCAATCCTTGGCCCTCGCTCCCCTTTTGATTGATACCTGATTGATCTCTGAACTCGTGCTTTGAATGTCCGAAAATGCATTCATTCTAGTTATAAACTATTCGCCTGGTCATAATTTAAGATAATATCATAGGTAATGGTCCTGAAAGTAATGGTAATGTTAATGGTAAGTAATGGTCCTGTATAAGTTACAACCACGGATCTAGCTGTTGTAAATGGATTCGGCCCATCCGCATAAACAATTCGTTGATAGAGAAAAAACTGTACTCCGCTCAAAACGTAAAGAAACCCTAAATAATCAATCAATGGTGTGACCTGATCCTTCTTATCCTATTCAATATTCCTTGTATTATAACACTGGTCAAATGGTAAACTTGTTGATTCGATTGAGCCTGTACAAATAAATGAATTCATAAAAAAAAATGGTAAACTTCTTCAAGTGTCCCGGTTATTGGTTATTAGGTATATTCACCATTGCACTTATCTCTGAATTCCAATGTGATTTGAGTTTTCCAAGATGAGAGGTCCTGGTCCGATTCATAATTAGGGTCCTGGACAGGACACCTAGTTTGACCACCAATGAACTCGTTGTTGAATTCTTATGTGATTTAGGATGTCGCATGTTAGGTTGTAGTTAATGAGCGAAACTTGCACATTTCCCCTGAAGCACCAGGACCAGGTCCGGATTGTGATTCTAGGCACATGATTTGACCACCATTCAACTTTTTTTTTGAATTCGTATGTGATATGATGTGTCAAATGACGATATTAGCCTGATTTGTAGATAATAAAAATAGACCCGTAATCTCCAAAGCGTGATCCTCAGATATCTCCGGAAAAATCAATAGCGTTCTATACGAATGTGGCAGCTATCATCACACACACACACACACACACACACACACACACACACACACACACACACACACACACACACACACACACACACACACACACACACACACACACACACACACACACACACACACACACACACACACACACACACACACACACACACACACACACACACACACATACACACACACACAAGTTTTAGGTAAGTACTCAATCTGAACTCCAACTGTCACGGTAAGAAAATTTATTACTCAATAGAACGTACATATTATACTCTATACGAACTTGAGAGTGTACCGAACGCACATTTTGTAGTCAATCTGTTGTTGAAAGTTCTTTCCGTGAAATTATTGCGGAGTTTTTAGTAAACTCCCATTTCTTAACCATGTGAATAAAAGCCTGTGATCCAAAATCGTGAATAAAAGTGCTTAAAACGCTGATTGCTTTTGACTCTCCTCGAACAACGTTACTTTACCAATCAGACCAAGGCCGCTGCTGTTAAGAAGTTGTCTCCATTGGATTCGATCCATGGCTGCACCTCACCAGTCTCACTGTCTGCGAAGGGTAAGCAGGTCGCCTTCTTCTTGATCGATTCACCTTGCTCGTTGCGCGCTTCCTATGCCCGTCAGTTCGTTTTCGAGAATCCATTTAACTTGGCTGTCGTCCGACATTCTTAGGACATGCCCAGCCCATCAACGGCAGGGGCTACAGATTTTAGCGGTGTGTACGATGCGAGGTTCTCCGAGCAACTGATGCAATTCGTAGTTCATTCACCTCCTCAACGTTCCGTCTTCCATCTGCACCCCACAATAGCTCGTACGCCGCGTTGGTCCTCCACTAGCAATGTCAATGTTTTGTGGCCGTAGAGGACTACCGGTCTAATGTATGTCTTGTAGATGACCAATTTTGTAGTTCGGTGAACTTTTTTCGATCTTAGTTGACATTTTTCGAAATCTGCCCGAAGGATTCAAGGGTCGTGCCACGGTAGATTGAACCTTTTCTGTACTCGCTCGATTCTTAGCCTCTATGTTACGTCATTTTGTGCTCATTAGGCTTATGCAAATTTTGAAATATTCGCTCTCCTATGCTTAAACGATTCCAAAAGATTTAGCACATTTGATTAGAAACTGACATTTCACACGCCATTTGAATTTTAGATGGAAATCAATATGGAGAATGCAAACTTTTCTTTCACTATCTTCGAGCCATTTCCTGAATGTTTTCGACATTTGATTTATAGCTATTCTCAAAGAAAACTTCAATAACTACAACTTTTCCAAATACTGTTTTCAGCCAAACGTCTAATGAAAGGCCATTATTTATGGAAGACATTGAAAATGTTTTGACAAGATCAAGTAGCTGCTCTGGCAGCAACACTATATTTTAGCAGTGTTACTTAGTAGTCATGATTTTTTATCATCTATTCCATGGGCCAGAAACAACAATGTTGCCTGCTGACAAGTTGATTGAGTTTAGGTATAAGACACTAGTGGCAAGAATGATTAACAGCTTTTGTTACTTACATTTATTCGAGAAGAGGGTGTTGTGCAAAGTTGTAACTATGGAAATTGTCTATTTGTTAAGATAAATAATTTGATAGCAGATTGATTTAGTGAGTTTCTTGGACCAATGCCAACAGCAATTTGAGCTTTCCCAAACTGGTTGTGGCAGTTTCAACCTGAATGAGTTAATTATGAGAAGTGTCTAAGGACCTAATTTGAAAACGGGGGAGTGAAAATATCCAAATTTGCATTAGTCTAGTGCTCATTCTACTTAACCGTTTTATTTTTGGCTCGGTCGTACGAGGGAACAATGCAACTATTTTTAAGCAGTGCGGGTCTTCAAAATCGGTGGCAATATTTGAGATGAATTCGAGTTGTCTGTTTGCTTTGGAAAAAATGGTCGCATAATCGGAATGAAATGGAAGCTTCGGATCCAGCACTAAACCAAGATCCGTCACTTGATTTGCCCTGATAAAAACTATATAATCGATGTGTAGCTTAAGAATATTGAAAGGTAATTACATGACTACTTATTAAGGTACGAAAGTAGTAATTTAACATCAATAGAGCATTATTTACTGCATTGATTTGTTTGTTGGGAACCTATTTTCCTATCAGATCCCAGTTTGTTTCGATAACCGGGTTTTCCACCAATGATAAAATATTTCCCGGTTGAATCGTCAGGTCAAAATTCGGATCCTTGTCAAAACCACGAAAATCGCAAAATCCGTGAAACTCTTCAAATTCGCGTTATTGTTACAACCAACTTTACAACCCTGGCATTATGATTTAACTTTTTTTTTATAGATAGTGCTTAAAATCTAAAAATTTACCTAATCGTATTTTTATTCATTGTCACATCTCTTATATCGCAATACTTATTTTAACAGGACATCATTCTATTGCACAGTTTGTTCTTTGACTGTATATTTAAAACAATTGTCTGTTTTTTAGGTAGCGAGAGGAAGCATAGAAGTTTAGATTATCTAAAACTCTTGTGTGTTTAGATGAATGTTTAATTCATCTAAACACACTAGAGTTTTAGATAATCTAAACTTCTATGCTTCCAAAAGGTTTAACGAGCTGCTTTGAAAGAGATTTTAAAAATATAGGTGGTAAGCCGTCTGGTGTTTCAAGAGCATGTGAGATTTCCCTGACAGATAAATTATCAACTGAAATGTCCGTAATTGGCTCGGAGAGGTACGAGAAATATTGTAAGTCACGTTCATTATCGTCATGAGAAGTAGATGTCCTGGAAGAAATCAGCGAATGTGTTGCTAATGTCATTTGTTGTGTTACCGGTCCTGTTGTCTAAATGCATTTTGACGGAAAGTTTTTGGACTTACGTTTTTCTTTAACATAGCAAAAAAAAAGATTTTGGTTCCGACTTAATATTATTTTCAACCCAGGTGTTATGCTTTTCATATGCATTATTTAATTCTAAACTCAGTTGATCGCATATGGCCAGATAAATCGAAAGGTTTTCATCATTTTTATTTCTTTTGTATGCCTTATCAGCTTTTTGTATCCTATTTTTGAGATAAGTAACCAGTCTAGTATGTCATACTGGGGATTTGAAATTAGATCTTCTCTTTTGTTGCATAGTCACTGTTTGTTCTAAAATATCATACATAATTTGATAGAACGCATCCACTGCTTGTCTTACATCATGATCACGTAAAACAGTTTGCCAATCAATCCAATTCAATTTTTCTTTGATAAGTTCATACCTAAGTACACTTCATTTTGTCAAAGAGCTCGGATACGCAAAAATAATGGGTCGTATTAGTAAACGTCAAACCTAAGTAGCAATTATTCTGATTTTTTACGAGATTTACTTAATTGTGTTTGTTTTCAGAACTTTTGTCAAATAGTGTACGGAGCGTTTCATTTTCCCCTGCCAATCGGTATCAAAAGAGACTCATTTTCATTGAAAATGTGAACATTTGTTTCGGGCTCAAACTTGGAAATAATATTACCGGCAGTACTAAAAATATTTCAAAAGGATCTTTTCTAGCATATTCTGGTGGAAAATATACTGCTACAAAGATTTGAACTTGATCTCCATTAAGACTTTTGACCCAAACATGGTCAAATTATTTACATTTTCAAAATTCAATTTGTTCGCAATCATAATCAAAACTAACTGCTATAAAAACACATCCTCCACCTTTTTTTAGATAAAAATGTATCGCGATCATCATGTTTTTACCATTGAATCGATCACTGAACACTTCTCCATTGTTCACGCCTGCGTCCCAACTCGTTTTTGTTCCTAAAGACTGTATTCGATGAAATTTGGACACACAAAATAGGTCACCAAAAATTTTCCTTGAGCCCGATTCTTTTCAAACTTTCTGGAATTAAAGTACTACTAAATGGTTAAGTTTTGACATCATTGGTTTATTGAACCTCTTCTCCCAACCCAAATGTTTGCACCTTTGCCTTGACCCCTTTCATCAAATTTTATCAAATACTTTTAACCACACTTTCTTTAGTTCAAGTTCATTTTCTATCAGTTTTGGAGTTTTAACGAGCTTTGCCTTCATGATTGCCCAAAATTTTTCAATTG
The DNA here is from genome assembly GCA_024533555.2 of Aedes koreicus. Lineage (NCBI taxonomy): Eukaryota > Metazoa > Arthropoda > Insecta > Diptera > Culicidae > Aedes > Aedes koreicus. Next base: position 182,036 of record JAHHFK020003367.1, read on the forward strand.
GGCGAAGTTCCGGAGTGTTTGGAGGGTTGACGTCTTTTGGTACAAAAACTACATTATTATCTTTGTACCAGTCTAAGACGAGCCGGGCATAGTGGCAAGATGCCAAATCCGGCCAAAACAATGTCGGGCCATCGTGAGATCTCAAGAAGGGCAGAAGTCGTTTTTGGAGGCATTCGTCCTTGTAGATTTGTCCGTTGACGGTCCCAGAGGTGATGAAGGGCTGACTCATTTTGCCACATCCGCAGATCGCTTGCCAGACAAGGAATTTTTTGGCGAATTTTGACAGTTTCTTCTTCCGTACACTCTCCGGAACGGCCAACTTAGAGGTGGCGACGTAGTGTTCCTGTCCTGGCATTTGTTTGGTGTCGGCTTTAATGTAGGTCTCATCGTCCATCACAATGCAGAACGGTTTTGTGAGCCACTCCCTATACAGTTTTCTTGCACGAGTTTTGGCCACCGAGTTCTGTTTATCGCTCCGGTTCGGTGCCTTCTGAACCTTGTACACATGTAATCCAGAACGTTTCATTGTTTTCTGCACAAAACAAACTGAAACTTTCGCCTTTTTCGCAACATCCCTGATCGAAATGTTGGGATAACGCTTAAATTGGTTCAATACCATCCTGGCCTTCTCCGGATTTGATGGGCCACGTATTTTGCCACTACCATTTTTTCGCTTGGTTGTCTTACGGTCCTTGAACGTTTTGATTTCATGAGACACGGTTGAATGTGCGATTCCGAGCTGTTTTCCGATCCATCGATGAGAAGCGTTTGGGTTTTCGAAGTGCGTGCCCAAAATTTGTTGGCGCACTATTTCTTCATTCGAAGCCATCACTGAAATCACTCGACCGATTTTCACGAAACTCATTACACAATTGACACAACACAATGAAATACATTCAGTTAAAATTTCAATAATTTTTACCCACACGCTAAAAAGTTACGAACAATTGCGTGTGTCCAAATTTCATCGAATACAGTCTTTAAATTCACAGGAAAGCTACATGCAGCCACCTGTTTATAAATTTCATTAACTTTAACGGCACTTTTCATCCTTTTAAAGTTCTGGCAATACACTAGTAACTCTTTACTTTTAATGTTCTTATCATGTTGCAATGTCTGTGACCGATCTAAACAATTTAAACTAATTACCTCTCCTTCCTCATGTTGAGACGTCGTCAAATCCAGAAAGTACTTCCTCTGATACTTCGGATACTTCCTCTGAAAAGAGCGTTAATTTTTATACGTGTTGTTTTGACAAACATTCAAAGATGAGAGGGAAACCAACCGTAATGGCAACCATACGAGACTTCGCTTAACCTTCATCCTATTGAAAAACAAAATCAAGTTCGTTAGTCGCATAAACACTTATCCTAATTGCGTGGTAGAGTACTTTATTTTCCTACCAATAGCTTTAATGTGGTAAAACATCGTGACTAAACCCGGAAGCCAAATAAATATCCATGGCATCTAAGCTAAAGGTTAGAATCAACTGCGACAACCAGCGACAGGATACTAATTGAAGCTGCCAGCAACATAAATATTTCTGTCATACTGATTAACACATTGTTAACAAAAGCTATAATTTATTGATGATCATACTGATTAACACATTGTTAACAAAAGCTGAATATATTGATTATTGATGGAAGACTGAGTCATTGAAATGTAAAGTTCTGTTAAACAAATGTATGATGGAAATACACTTTACGCAATTAATCAAAACAAAATATGCAGCAAAATTTGATGGAGTCTGTTAAGACTCCCTCCTTCTTTTGCAGACGATTCTTCACATGTTAGATTTTTTATTTACTTTTTATCGATTTGTAATCAATTTTAATTAGAAAAATCCTACTTCATAAAAGTCCTAACATTTTAAGTACATAAAGGATATTTTTCGTTTTGCATTTATAGCTAAGGATGAAAACATCCGCCGCATAATGAAAGAAATCGAACATCTTTCGGACGATTCTAACAAACTGTCTCAAATATTCGACCTGGCCTCCAGTCTAAGGTATGCTATTTGTTATTTAAGATTCAGTAACTTGCAATAAATGTTCTTTCACTTAAGATGCCCTCATCAATTGCTTGAGGAAGCAATTCGGGACCTACAGAGAGAGGTACAGCGACAACTGTCTGAACGACAAACAAACGATGCTCAACTAAACATACTGGAACTAATGCTGAATTCATCGTAAGTTCAAAATCTTATAAATAGTAGAAAACTTTCTAACATCTTAAAATTCATCCAGGGGTGGTATCCAGAACATGACAGTAGTATTTTCCAAACCGGACAAAAGAGCTCAATGGGAAGAAGCATTTACGGAGGCGAAACAGAAGCTCGCCAGCGCCTTGGAACGTTGCCAGATTCCAGAATTTGTGGTATCCGTACCGATTAGGAAAACTCGTGCTGGCCTCCAATTCACCTGTGCCTCCCCAACACTTGGCATCCAACGGGATGTTTGGGTGTGCAATAGCGATGGTTACGTTGGCCAAGTTTGTGTTTTAAGTTTGGTGCCGGAACCAACAGTAACTAGTTGTAACGGAGTTTGCAATGCTAGAATATTGTGCGTAGCTTCCGTTCCCGCATCCGATGAAAGGTTCGTCAACTTCGTCAAGTTACTTTGTATGCAAATTACTAACGAAAATGTTCACTCTTTCAGCCATTCTAGTCATTCAAATACAAGCACCAATATTCAAGAACCTCCGACATCCATAGCAAGTACAATAAACTCAATAGTCAATTCCAAACCCCGAGAAAAAAGGAAATACAAAACAACAGACGATTTGACAGCTGATATTAGGAATTCGGGCAACATTCAGTTGGAATCCGATAGTTCCAGCGATGATTCCGAAACTGAAAGTCAACCTGAACGCACAGCTAGTCCAACCAGTGTAAAAACTGCGTCTACTGTATCAGCAGTATCAATTGCGCATAGGCAACAGGAGTCAAACTCCGAAGAAGCCGATTCCCAGCAGTCTACCATGTGGCTTGGCACTGAAGATGGTTGCATTCACGTCTATAATTGTACCGATAACATTCGAATCAAAAAGAACAAAATTAAGATTCCACACATAAGTGCCGTATATTCAATTTTGTATTTGAGTAATAGAGTGTTTGTTTCATTGGCTAATGGTGATGTTTGCGTTTACACGAGGGATTACAGTAAGATATCCTTGATGAAATGAAGCAGTAACGGAAAAATTGAAAATATTTATTACGTTTCCAGATGGCTGGGATACTTCAACACCCCTAACAATATCAGTTGGCACGGTGACAAATCCCGTTACAAAGTTGCTTAACGTGCATGGAAAACTGTGGTGTGCTATTCAAGGATGCATCAAGGTGTTGAATTCGGTAACATTACAGGTAAGGATACGAGACTGACTCATGTGAATGGTTAGTATGGACTTGTTCGTTGATATCGATTATTTTGGGTATTCCGTAGGTGGACAGCCAATTACAAATATCTAACGATTCAAAACCAATTACAAACATGACAGTATTAAATGACTACGTGTGGATTTCGGTGCAGAATTCGGCACATATTAAGTGCTGCCATCATGAAAGGTAGTATTAATAGGCAGCAAAGCCAATTGCATTCATGCTTAAAATACACTTTTAATTTTCAGTTACGAAGTAATTTTCGAAGTAAACTTAGCTCCTTCCGTAAACAAAATGCTATCGAACTGTGATGACATAATTCGGCAACATAAAGCAGCCTGTCTAAGAGTGACTTCGTTACTGGCATGCAAAGATCTAATTTGGGTGGGAACTAGCGCTGGTGTACTGCTTTCGATTGCAGGATCAAACCTTAGCAAAGGATCATCTCCTCCAGTGGTAACAGGTAAGGCTTGAAGACTAACAAGTTTACCATCTGAATATTAATGAATGCATGTTTTCCCCAGGTATACCACACGGTCATACAGGTCATGTACGTTTTCTAACATTTGTGGAACACCCAGAAAACGGGTGCTCGGATGATTTATCCAAGATCAGCGACATTAAAACAGAAATGGCAAAGACAAACACAGGTCGAACTTTGCTGGTGATATCGGGAGGAGATGGATATGAAGACTTCCGCAGCTCGGGCAATAATACGATGAGCGAAATTGCTGGACGGGAAGATAGCACAAATCATTTACTTCTTTGGCATGTCTAATCATCAAGCCTTTTGTTTCCGAACTGTTCAATTATGCCACAAACAAAACATTATTGGTTGCGCTTGAAGTACTAAGTACTATAATTTCTCCTTTCTTGTCTTCATAAAACTATCTTTGGCAAGCTGGACTTGCTAATTGTATTATTTTGCTTAAATAACGTTGCGCTCAACAACGTTCGTTTGTATAAAAACCTAATTTATTTTATATATTGTACGACAATAAAAACCCCAAATGTGGGACAACAATTCCAAAGCAGAAATAGTTTTCGAAAAAGATATTTGTATGGCTTTTTGGCATGCTTGCACAATATGTAAATGTGGATATACATAGGAATTGTTATGAAGTTTGATATCATAGAACTTTTCGATGGCCTAAATATTGATCAAATCTCCTTTTAAATTGCCCAAAACAAGGTTTCACCTATCATAGAAGCGGTAAGAGTTTTCGCTGTATACATTTTGTGTTCGATTGTACTACCGGTTTGTCGAATGCTGTGAATTTGTACAGTACTATTCAAACTGTTTTTATAACTGCTGAAGTATTACATATACTCATCATATAAACGTTACTGTATTAAATGCACTTCAGAATAAACATAATATTTCATTAACATTTTGTACTTACCACCGTATTTGCAACATCTTCGAATACTAGCTATATTCTCAGCACATTCGATTCCCCCCAACACAGCTCGTTATTCAAATCCATACAGGAACCGTTTCCATATTACATTTCTGAAACCTAATCAAATTTAAAAAAAAAACAAAGCGTGATTTAAACGGCGTTTTCGCAATATTAAAACATTTATAGAGAATATTCCAAAAAACAAAGATAAAGGTTCAACTTACAGAATAGAAAAAGATCATATATCAATGTTTCAATACCTGAGTAATAACACGTTATTGTGTGACAGAGAAACCTATATTTAGCTAATATTTATCGATTTGTACTTAGAAAGGTAACATTAATTGAACGTTAATTTATTTACGACAAACGAACACGCATACAGGAACTCGTATCGTTATACACGATAAATTCATGCTGTAACATGTATGGAACCATTAATAAACAAAGAATTGCTGTTACATAACAATCGGTTGTATTTATCCTGTATTTGAATATCACACTCCATGTAACTTGACCAGCCTTCTAAACTGCAAACGAGCTTCATCAACCATTCATTGCACGCTCTGGCTCCGACCAAAGACGGCGAGGACAAACTACTTTTTTGGGGCGTACGGAATGACTGTACATTGACCTTGGTTAGTTTTCTCATAATGAAAGTATTGCCCACGTCTGCCTTCAAGCAACTACTTATTACAGGGCCCATGTGTTTCAATTTTGCTTAGTGTTTTTCACACCACCAACAAGCGAAACGAAGAACGCAAAAACATACTCCCACTAATTTATCTTACTTTTACATGACATTGCATTGTATCGATGTTTACTGCGGGATGATAAATTTACACGTTCCCTTCTTGTTTTAGCATCGTCTTTCCAGGTGTTCGTTATGATGCTTCCGTTCGGTAATAAATAAACTCGATATTTTTAGCATATCAACAATAGCATGATGAGAGTGAGATGCAAGGTTTGAGTTTATTTAATCTGGCGATACATCTTGACAAATTGTCTTCACGATTGTTTATGATTGTTATGTCTGATTTTTTTCCAGTTTTCAAAGCGTTTAGTTCACAGAAAATTTTTTTTTAACAAGCACGTAAATTTCCCCTCGTTTAATCCAAATCAAAACAAGTGTAAACAACGAAAATGTTTACAAACTTTCATACGCCATACAACATTGTTGGCAATTTTCTATACAACAGGCCTGATTTAGGCTATATCCAGCTTTAATTTACATGAAATATCGCATTAAATTCTGCCAAATCTAGCATTTCCTTTATGAGTATTAGATAACGCAGGAAAATAAATGTTTTTTTTTACAAACTGAACATATTGGAAAATAGTTTTCGTCACTTAATAACAATTACTAGGGGAATAACCTATTCTAAGCAAGTTAGGTAGAGTTCACACTTTCATGTTTTGTAAGTATAATTTATTTACAAAAAAAAAAAATTTCGTCCACTCTACAAAATGCGTCTGAAATTTTAGTCATTGCCCGACCAAACCGAAAAAAAGTCATCCAAAACTTGTATCTTCTTCTTTTAAAGTAAATCTTGGAACTGAAACCAACCTGGGGCAGAAATTTTTGGAAACAATTTCAATGTATTCCGGCATGACCAAAATTTTTCACCTTAGCAAGAAAAAGTCTGGCGGTGGAAGCCTCATTGTGTAAAAAATCAACAACATACCTATTTAGACCTTCTAATTACCGATTGTACCGAGGACTTCTGTGTGCATACATCATTATTGCCTCAATGGAAGAATGAAGTAGTTCACACAGCAATTGAATACTCAATCTTCGTATGGTAGCACGGCTACCATAAAGCAAATTTCGAAGAAGCCAAACGTAGACTATTTACAATAAATTGATAGAATATAATAGGTACTGGATGAAATGTCGACACTGAACCAGACAACTTTCATTCAATTATTCAGACCCTAATCTCAGAAACTAAATCAATGAAAAGAAGAAGACATATACCAAATAGCAAATTGCTAGTATGGCTCAACCCACAACTGAAACATTTGAAGAACAAAAAACAGAAAGCACACAAATTATTCAAAAAGAAAAACACTAGCGCTAACTTGCTAAACTATCAAACTGCGACCAACTCAGCTCAGCCACTAACTCTGCACACAAAGAGTATAGTAATAAGGTAGAAAATAAATTCAAATCATGTCCTAAGAACTTTTTCAATAACGTTAAAACGAAATTGAAAAGTAACAATTTTCCTTCACGAATGCATTTTGATGGGAATGTAGGTGACGATCATTCTGAAATTTGCTTGATTTACTCAAAATTCTTTCAGGAGGTATACACCACAATTTTCGAAGAAGATCACGACCGCAACTTCTTTGCATTCATTCCAGAATTTTATAAAAACATATCTGTCAATCAGCTTTCATAGCACGAAATGCTCAAGGCACTGAAAAACATGAATGCATTTAAAGGACCAGTATAGGTAGTGCACCAGTGTTCTTGAAGAATATGTTTTCAATATGTCCCTAAAAATGGAACATTCGCAACTATCGTGGTATTGCAATTATCTCTTGTATTCTAAAACTTTTTGAATCAACCGTAGCCACAACATGGCTCAATAGGAAACTAGCGATTTAAAATTGGGTCACTGTTTTAAAGCCCCTTGGTTCAAGTGCACCTTGCCCCTTGCAATACATTCTTGCGCTTTTCGGTACTAGAATTTTTGTTTTTGTTTTGATACGTTGTGTTAATTTGACAGAATATTTGAGGGGTTCTTCGATGTGAGTTAAGTGTTAGGGGCGTTTCATTACGATTGGGTTTGAGCTTGGGACCAATGTGCTGGTATTTCCTGACCCAAAAACTATATCCATTTTTTTCTTGATTATCCAGCTGTTGGTAAAATATTGTCACCTTTGTATGTAGTATACACAACAATCAATGTCAAACCTGAATTTTCATTGTGATGAAATTGTATTTCATTCCACACGTAGCAGCAACTTGCATGAAAAAGTTCTAACAAAGACGAGGTTTCGCATACAACATTATCGACAATGTATGGAATGTCCCAGAACTTTACACGACTTATAATATAAATGTGTATGTTTTGTGACGCTCCTTTTATGTGCATGATATTGAACAGAAATTCACACTACATTTTCGAGCTGTGTAGCGGTTTGAAATTGGTTCACGGCTGTAGAACCCCTCGGTATGAAGTACACCTTGCAATACATTCTTGCGCTTTTGGGTAGTAGAATCTTTGTCTTTATTTTGATTCGCTGTGTTATTTTGACAGAATATTTGAGGGTGTGTATGTGTTAGTTACGTTATTAGGGGCGAATCCATTAGTTTGGGACTGAGCTTGGGACCGATGTGCTGGTATTTCCTGAGCCAAAAACTATATCCATTTCCTTCATGACTATCCATCCGCTTCACCAAATAAAGAAAATGAGAAATGAGTATTTTTGTGCACACACCTCACGTTTTTGTTTTAGTTTGGCGCTTTATAAAAAAAACACCCAAAAAATACTATATGTATATGCTCCATGATCCTCTATCTATAACATCAGAAATAAATATCCAGAACCGCTTGAAAGTGTTTTTCATAAAGCGCCAAACATTTCAAGTTACACTATTACCAGCAGCCCTTTTTTATGCGGTTATCGTTCCATTTGATCTACGTTTGAAAATAAAATCTATTTTAGGCAACGAAAACAGCTGCACTTTCAAGTGTATTTGGTTTATTTGAAGAAAAATATGGCTTAACGGATCTAATCCAAAGGCTCACTCATTGAAAGGTAATCATGTTATAGCTAAATAACCAGCGTTCTATATGGATATGATGGAAGAATATATAGAATTGTTTGAAAATCAACATTGCCCCGAAGCTAACATCCCCTGTATAATACAAAATAATGTCTTCTGGTAGAATATCACATAAAAAAATGTTATGTCATGTAAATTTATGTATCTACAACCATTAAATAACACAATTGCAAACTGGCACCTACAACCATTAAATAACACAATTACAAAGGCAGTTCTAACATAGTCCTGCTGTCTTCATCAATAATCATTTGTTCTTTTTCCATTGATATCACACTGAAATATTAATACATTTTTATTCGCTATCAAAGTATGATGAAGCCATATATTTTCTTTTTCTAATGGAATAAACCCCATTCGCCATTCGCAGCGACGAGGAGTTGAATAAACTACAATCCGCTGTGAACATAGCACATAATGGTGTCCTGCTGCACATGAACCTGATTTTTATTTATTTGAAGGAACGGTTTTTATGTCCTGTCTCTGAATATTTAAACCCAACGACCACATATACTCTGAATTGTAACAATAATACCAAGCACTACTACATCCAAAGAAAGAATGATTATTGAATAAATGTTAATTAAAAACTGCCTAGGGAGAATGGTGTTTTATGAAGATCAGAACAATTCCATTAAGCTCTATCTGAATGAAATCATGATTATTGTGATAACTAATAAGAATAATGAGGAAACAGAACTTTTGAACTATAAAACTACTGCTAGGTGAGATATGACGGTAATTAATCATGATCATCCATACTATTAGTTCACCATGGTGTCGATGCTTTGTTGTGAAGTGCTTTGTTATCAGTCATAGTGCATTATTTTTCATTTCGGT
>JAHHFK020003368.1:0-52854 GCA_024533555.2 Aedes koreicus
TTTTTTTTATTAATCATTTATTTGTGCAGGCTCAATCGAATCAACTTTACAGAGCCAAATTTTCATATTTTTATACATCATTTATCTTAAAACTAAAGTTAGGGGGATAAAACCGATTACTCGCGGCCGTCTCGAGGTTAATAGGAATTACAAATTACGGATGGGAAAGAGGGTGGGAATTTAAAGTAAGGTTTACATAACACATTAAATTTAAATTCTAAATTATCTAAACACTTATATCTATACAATTTATGGTTTTCTTTTGACTTGAACATTTTTTGAAAAAGAAAAAAAAACACACACACATACACAGATAAAAAAAAAACTTAAAGTAAACATACAGGTTAAACTAACTACAATCTAAGGCTAATGTTAGTCAAAAACACATAAATGAGTTTCATGTACTCCGAATCACGTACAGCCAAAATATCTCGAACTGGCACATTGGGTTGTCTACCTCGAGCCCGAAGGGAATCACAAAGCTCAGATCTGACTCCACGATGCTCAGCACAAGACCAAACAACGTGATCTGCGTCCTGATAGCCTTGTCCACACTCGCAGAGATTGCTGTCGCTCAGCCCAACACGGTATAAATGAGCGTTCAAAGAATAATGATTGGACATGAGGCGAGACATGACACGAATGAAGTCTCGACCCACATCCATCCCCGTAAACCAAGATTTCTTCGACACCTTTGGGATGATAGAATGTTGCCATCGCCCCAAATCTCCTTTACTCCATTTATGCTGCCAGCTGACGAGTGACTGTTGACGAAAAATAGGAAAAAATTCGTTGAAGGCGATTTGTCGATCACAAATATCGCCTTCCATAGCGCCCACCTTTGCAAGCGAGTCCGCTTTCTCATTGCCCGGAATTGAACAATGAGATGGGACCCATACAAAGGTGATGATAAAATAACGCGAAGATAAAGCACTTAGAAGCTCCTGTATTTTCATGAGAAAATACGAGGAGTGCTTTACCGGCCTCAATGAGCGAATAGCCTCAATAGAACTGAGACTATCCGTGAAAATGAAGTACTGATCCGGTGTTAATGAGGCAACCATTTCTAGCGTAAAGTGTATTGCCGCTAATTCAGCGACATATACGGAACAAGGAGCTTGAAGTTTACGATTGGCGCTATAAATTTCACTGTATACACCAAAGCCTGCTGACTCCTCTATCAAAGATCCGTCAGTGAAGAACGATTTAGTGGAATCAACTTGGCCAAACTTTGCAGCAAATATTACCGGAGCAATCATAGGACGATGATGCTCTGGGATTCCATGAAGCTCTTGCTTCATGGATAAATCAAAATGAACCGAATTGTCGAAATCGGAGAAGCAAACACGATTGGAAATGTTCGGCGAAGGGCTGACATCCTGTGTTATGTACAAATGGTACAAGGTCATGAAGCGGGTTTGAGTATTCAACTCAAGGAGCTTCTCAAAATTTTCGATCACCTGGGGGTTCATAACTTCACACCTGGTGAGGAGCCGGAGAGATAATTCTGAAAACCGATCCGAGAGTGGCAACATGCCAGCCAGCACTTCAAGACTCATGGTGTGAGTCGAGTGCATGCAACCTAACGCGATACGAAGACACCGATACTGAATACGTTCCAGTTTAATGAAGTGCGACCGAGCCGCTGACTGAAAACAAAAACTACCGTATTCCATAACCGACAAAATCGTTGTCCGGTACAACGTTAGAAGATCTTGTGGATGAGCTCCCCACCAGGTCCCGGTAATTGTGCAGAGAAAATTGACCCTCTGCTGGCACTTTCGCTTCAGATACTCTATATGGGATCTCCAGGTGCACTTAGAATCGAACCAGACCCCAAGATATTTAAATGACATAGAATGAGTTATCGGCTTACCCCAAATTTGAAGCTTCGGTTGTGCTGGGTTATGCTTCCTAGAAAAAACTACCAACTCAGTTTTCTCCGTAGAGAATTCGATACCTAGCTCTAAAGCCCAAGTAGACAAATGGTCCAAGGTATCCTGTAAGGGTCCTTGCAGATCGACCCCATTGGGTCCCGTGACAGACACTACACCGTCATCTGCAAGTTGTCTCAACGTACAGTTGTCACTTAGACAACCGTCAATGTCTTTGACATAAAAATTATACAAAAGAGGGCTTAAACATGATCCCTGGGGGAGACCCATGTAGCTAAATCGTGAAGCTGTAGAGGTTCCATGAGAGAAGCTCATATGTTTCTCTGACAGCAAATTGTACAAAAAATTATTCATTAATGGAGAAAAGCCACAAGCGTGGAGTTTATCTGAAAGAACTTCAACAGATACTGAATCAAAAGCCCCCTTGATATCCAAGAATACAGAAGCCATTTGCTCTTTTTTAGCAAAAGCTATCTGAATATCCGTGGAAAGTAACGCGAGACAGTCGTTCGTTCCCTTACCCCTACGGAAACCATATTGAGTATCTGAAAGCAGGTTATTCGTCTCAACCCATTTGTCCAGACGGAAGAGGATCATTTTCTCAACAACTTTCGAATGCAGGATAACATCGCGATGGGTCGATAGGAGTTGTGGTCGGACGCGGGTTTGCCAGGTTTTTGAATGGCGATAACTCTCACCCTTCTCCAATCATCCGGTACAATATTGTGTTCCAAAAACTGATTAAACAAGTGCAACATGCGCCTCTTTGCGACGTCTGGGAGGTTTTTAAGCAAGTTGAACTTGATCCTATCAGCCCCTGGAGCCGTATTGCCACACGAAAGGAGTGCGAGAGAGAGTTCTACCATTGAAAAGGGTTGGCTAATCTCATCTATCGAATTCTCGGTTTCACGAGGAATGATCCGTGCCGGCACAGAATCTGGACAAACTTTTCGCGCGAACTTGAGGATCCATTGGTCCGAGTACTCCTCGCTCTCGTTGTTCGTAGTTCGGTTACGCAATCTTCGCGCCGTATTCCAAAGAGTACTCATCGACGTCTCGCGCGAAAGCCCGTCCACGAATCTTCGCCAGTATCCGCGTTTCTTGGCCTTGATGAGGCTCTTAAGTTCGCGTTCGAGAGCCGTGTATACTTCGAAGTGCTCAGGTGTTCCACGTCTACGGAAAACTTTAAACGCGTCGGACTTCTTACGGTAAACCTCGGTGCATTGCTGATCCCACCATGGAGAAGGAGGTTTCCTGCGAAATGACGTCCCTGGAACTGATCGAGTTTGAGCTTGAAGCGCGCTGTCTATGATCAGGTTGGAGAGGAAGTTATATTCCTCCAGCGGTGGAAGCTCTTCTACCGTCGTTACGGCTTCATCTACTGCTGTCCTGAACTTTGTCCAATCGATGTAACGGGTAAGATCATACGCGACGTTGGTGGATTCCGACGGATTGAACCCGGTGGCAATCGAAATTTTTATGGGCAAGTGATCACTACCGTGGGGATCTTGAATCACATTCCATGTGCAATCCAACGATAATGAATTCGAGCAAAGTGTGAGGTCTAATCTACTGCCAACTGAGGATGTACCAGCCAAACGTGTTACTTCTCCATTGTTAAGAACTGTCATATTGAAGTTGTCACAGAGGTCATATATTAAGGAAGACCGGTTGTCATCGTACAGTTCTCCCCAGCCTGTACCGTGAGAGTTAAAATCTCCCAAGATCAACCGCGGAGAAGGAAGGACCGAACACATATCTGAAAGTTGTTTTCGGTTAATCGAGGCTCTAGGAGGAATATAGACAGAAGCAATGCAAAGGCTTTTATTTTTAATAACAGCCTGACATGCGACAACTTCAATACCTGGAATTGGAGGAAAATTCACTCTATAGAAGGAGTAGCACTTTTTGATCCCCAAAAGTACTCCTCCTCCACGTGAATCCTCACGATCAAGACGAATAATATTGAAATCATGAAAAGGAAGATTGATTTCGGAAGAGAGCCATGTTTCACAAAGAGCGAATGCATCACAACCGGTATTGTGAGTTAAAAATTTGAATGATTCCAATTTAGGAATCAAACTTCGACAATTCCACTGTAGAACAGTGATCAAATCCCCGACCTCATTTGGAAAATTATCCATCGAAGGAGATGATTGCTGCAAGGAGGGGCCACTTAATTGTTAATTGCTTCAAAAAAGTCTTCACTGTTGGAAGCATTGCCAGGACAATGCTTTTAAGAGGGTCAGAAATTTCGAGGTACTTGAAGATACCTTCGACAATGTCATCAAATGAGAACAGCCCACTTGAAGAGGGGGCCTCTGTTCTTAAAATAGGGACTTCAGGGGTTTTGGATGTCCCCGGGAGAGATGGAAAGTCCTGGGTGTAGTTAGTACTACGGAAACCAGGAGGAATTGTTTTTTCCTTTTTTCCACCTATTTTTGAAATGGGCAAGCTGGTCTCGGGCTTCTTTTCAGCAACTTTCCGTGGGCGGACGCGTCTTCGCTTCCTTGAAGTACCTTCCGGAAAACTGACTGATGTTCCCTCTTCAGCCAAATCAAAGTCAGACTCGTCATCTGACAGAGGAGCAAAGGGATTTGTATTGGCATTGGGTGGTGGGGAGACTTTTTTCACCATTTCGGCGAAAGATTGCCTGGAACGCTGTTTTAGCGAGCGTTCTAATTTCTCCCCGCGTTGTTTGTACGCCGGGCACGACGAGAGAGCATGAGGAGGAGTTCCTTTACAGAAAGCGCATTTTGGTGTGCTGTCTGCGCAAGCGCCATCCTCGTGCTTCTCCCCACAATTAGAGCAGCGTGCCTTATTGCCGCAATGGGAGGTCGTATGTCCCATCTGCTGGCATTTTTGGCAGATCATGACCCGGGGTACGAACAAACGCACAGGTAATCGAAGTTTTCCTAACTCGACGTATTGAGGGAGGGCTGAGCCAGAGAAGATCACGCGAAACGAGTCTGACGGTGTGAACTTTTTTTCGCCCTTATTGGTCGATACTGAGCCTAGTTGGCGCACATCCAGTATCTGAACTGGGGGAAGCAGGGGGTTCTTAAATCGACCAACCCCCCGCTTCAGCAGGATCTCAGGGGTCAGACTCGTTTCGGTGACCACACCTTCAATTTCAATACCCCGAGCCGGGATATACACTCTATATTCTAGTGTAAAGAGCTGGGAGACAGCAATCTCATTAGCTTGCTTGAGGTTGGACACAACGACCCGAAGTTTATTGGGTCTGACTTTAATAATCTCGGTCACGGCCGAGAATCGTTTGGTCAGATCGTTCGAAATTTGATAGACATTCAGAGGTTTCGATTTGGGCTGAAAATAGACAACCCATGGACCAGTTGAATCATCTGGGTAGGCCCGTGACCGGGCGACATTGTGAGAAACCTCATTATTTGGCGGCATGGATGAATCATCTTCCGACAAGTCATCCATGTCGCACCCGTGGGAGCTTATGATGCTCAACCACTTACGCAATTATCTACAATCAATCACAGATAAACAAACTAAACCTAAGCACACAACAAACTAAACCTAAGCACACTCTCTTACACACTCTCACACACTCTCACACACTCACACACACTATAAAATTACAATGTATTCAGGAGAAACAAAAACTTATCTTATATGTATTACTGATCTGCTGCAGCCCGTCAACGAATGTGCTGCTGCTGCCGAGCGACGATGTGTAACCCCGTGTACCGGCTAGACGTGGAGCTCAGCGATGATGACAATGATGACGATGATGATGATGATACTGGTCGGTGGTGGTTAGCAGATGAACGAATGCACGCTACACCCGATGGACTGCTGGTGTGCGTGCCGTATAGATGCGGGACAATATGGCTTTTCGATCGTGGCAATATTGCTAATTGCAATTAATGACGTTGTTGCACTGCTTATCACACAATTATTTCTTTTCAAGGAAACCAGGACTCGGTTTCACTCGCGATCGCGAAAAAACAAAACTGAAGAATTAAACAACTCTTTAAAAGCTTCTAAAGCAACGGAAAGCGGACCGAACGAACTGTACCGTTCGCTTGACATATATTTGGCATTTCATGACATTCCCTACATAATTAGTTTATTTACGCTTGTGTTTTCTTAACGACCAAAAGTGCTTTCGGCGATTTCTACAATGTCTGAATTTGTTGAGCAAAGAAGTGCCATTAAATTTTGTTTGCTGCACGATATTTCTGCTGCTGAAACGTTGAGGATGGTGCAGAAAGCCTTCGGTGAGTCAGCAATGTCGAAAAAAAATGTTTATAACTGGTACAATGACTTCAAAGACGGTCGAGAACGCGTTGAAGACTTGCAACGGCCAGAACGGCCATCGACGTCAACTGATGAGCAACACGTGAAGAAAATCAAAGAGTTAGTGTTTAAAAATCGTCGATTAACAATAAGAGACCTTGCCGATATGCTTGGCATCTCTTTTGGATCGATTCAATCGATTTTTAAGGATCAATTGGGCCTCAAAAGAGTTAAATCGCGTTTGGTGCCTTTCTTCGCACTCGTTCTTCGTGAGTTTTTTGCCAAAAATTCGACTCATATCGCTCCACAACCACCGTATTCACCTGATTTGGCTCCGTGTGACTTCTGGCTATTCCCAAAACTCAAAAGACCACTTCAAGGACACCGTTTTGTATCGATTGAAGAGATTCAACGAGAATCGCTGCGCGCATTGAGGGGCATCCCGGAAGCCAACTATATGGCCTGCTTCGCGGATTAAAAAAAACGCTGGCATAAGTGCATTGCATCAGAGGGGGACTACTTTGAAGGGGACGAAATAGATTTTGATGATTAAATAAAGATTTTTTGAAATATAACAAAAGTCACCTTATTTTTTGAACACAGTAGTATATGTTCAAAGAAAGCATCTGATGTACCTGAGAACATTAAATTCACGTTTCGAACCAAGCATCCAATAAGGGTGTACGAGTTCAGATTGTTTACTTCCAATGGCAAAAAATGGAACCCGTTTTTATCCAAGAAGTTTCGAAAGTGAACACATATGTGGACTTAGAAATCTTTAAGGATCATGTTTTACCTGCTGTTTTTTTGAGTGTCCGCTTGATAATTGCCCTGTAGCGTTTGATTGGTCGCAGGTGGGGACAGTTTGGTGAGTTGATATCTTTTTCAACGAAATCAACGATGTTATCAGAAAACCAAAGTAGATTTGATCTGGCATAAACGGCAGAGGCCAGACCCGACCAGAATAGAGGAGAAATCTCATGCTTCCGATATAGTGGAAGCATCCTCTTCTGCAAGCACTCACTCCGGTAAATAAGAGCATTTATTTTATTTTGTCAAGTTTTGAGCAACAGAGTTACGCTACCTAACGCTACCACTCCACCAAAGCCCGGGGACGCCTATACCCCGAAGAACGACGCTCACACACGAGTTGCCTCATTTGAACATCGACCATTCGGATCGCCTAACGCCTGAAAAAGCTTGTCGGAGAATCACCGACACAAGAACAACGCCGTCCGTCGGCGTTGGACACCGCCTAGTCGCCAGGTTAGAAATATCCGTAGGGCGTGTGAATCAATATAGGAAAAGTTCATAATTCAAATCAAGCTAGGTAAAACTTTTTAAATTGAGCGGTCGAGACCGATTAAATAAAAGATTCGCCCTAAATTACTACTTCGAGTTTGGAACTACTTTGCCAGCCCAAGTAGCAATTCAAATGCAAATTGGTTTTATTCATGTTTTATGGTAGTTTTATCAAAGCATTATGGAGTTCATCCGGTTTTATCAGGGCATTTTCCAAGTTAAGGTGGTTTTAATTCATTAACAGTTCTTAAGAGTCATTAAAGAACACTTGAAGAAACCTCCATAAAACTACATCATTTATAAGTGTAATTCACCTTATGAGTAGTTTTATAAGATACTTGATCCCCCTCTCAAGACATCGTTTCGCAACTTGCATAAAACCTGATAAAAGTTTTGTAAAAGTTTTATGACATTCTTCTTTAAGATGAATGTATCTTGGAAATGCTGCCATAAAACTCTCTTAGAACCATTTGATTTTAAATAAGAGCACATACTCTTGAGAGAGAACATTATGTGAAAAATAAAAAAAACTGTCACAATGGACGCCCACAGGTGGAAGATATTAAAAACTAGCGGATCGTTCTAGCGAATATTCAATAAAAACTTATCCAATATATTGAACACTCCTTCATCTAAGGCACCAACGACAATTTTTTTTTTACCATTCCATTAGATTCGCAGCCTACTGAAACTAACTTATCAAAAGGGTCTATGCGTTATGCGTAAAACGAATAAAATAAAATGGTGCAATGTGTCGCTAGTTGAAAACCGAAATAACTCATGATATTTGAATTTATGCCAGTTGTGCAAGTAAAACCTAACGTCTCAGGTAGTGCGTTATATGACGCACCGCAGTACTTTTGACGTAAGGTTTAATGTGCTCTACGATTGTAAAATGTTATGTTTATGTTGAATTCTCCCGAGTCGTGCATTTCAGTTCCCAATAGAGTACACAATATTTTTACTCGTTGCAAGTAAAAATTGGTATATCATCTGAACGAAAATCGATTTTCCCATGATCCGCACGCTTAATCCAAAGTCGGAACTAGTGCGCTGGAATCACTCAGTGATCCACTACACAGTGCACTTCTTCCAACGCTAGGTTCAGCGTACAGATCAAGAGAAAAACAATCTTTCGCTCAACTGATGTTTCAGCCATCGACGCAATATTATTATCTGTTCTTCTTCCCAAATTCATTGTTAGCATATTCAAGTTAGGATTTTTTTTAAAGTTTGATTCGACTTACGCTGGTGATTAAAAACAATAAATTATAAGCTGTAATGATGAACAACAATTATGCATAGGCACTTTTGATTTGAACGTTCACATTTTCTTTGTTTATGATGTGCCTTCTCCACACTGATTTTATGGCTATCTTACGAAAGACTTGTTTACCTTGAGCAATTCAAACAAGTTTTATTCAAGCGTTACTCCTCTTTTTCAAGAATAGAACAAGTAAAGATGAACTTGTCGCGCTCCTAAAAAAATCTTGTTAGTCTTGTGCAAGAAATATTAGTTTTATATGCGTTTTATGGTAGTTTTAGATAAAACCATTGAAAAAATGGCGAGCGTGGCTATTCTAGATTCCCTCGGAATGGTAGCCATTTTCATATATATGCAAAAAAAACTCTCGTTTTTCCAATGCTACGAACAATTTCTGCTGTTTAAAATACATTTTGAAACTTAAAAATGGATTGTAGACACAATTTATTCAAGATCTAACAATTTATCAGCCTTGTCACCTAATTGTTGAATTTTCAAGTATTTTTTAATTTTTCAAATAAATCACTGGTCTAGCAATGATTCCGGGGCGCATTAAAATTTTCGAACTTTTATGTTATAAAACACCAATAAACTGAACGTCGCATGAAAAATTCATCAATTGCAGGATAAAAAACTCAAGCATTAATGGTCAATTTTACAATTAAGTTAAATACGTATCCACTTTGGAAAAGAAACATCATATGTATATCGACGTTTTTTTTTCTCTCTTAAAAATCTCCCCATTCAGCAGAACGAATCCAAAAATGGATTCTTCAAAACATATTTGTGACGGACTGGAAGTGTTCTTAAAGAGGAAAATCATAAAACTACCAAAACTTGTGGTAGTTTTATCATAGTTTTAAGCATGTCCTGCATGTCATTACCAGTATGTACCGATAAAACTATCAAGTTTTAAGCGAATCTTGGGAAATAGTCTTGAGAACCTCCTGTAGTATGGGCCTTTTTGAACTTATGAGGGTTTTATGGCTGTTTTATCGATGTCATGTAGAATATCTAGTTTTATGCGTGGTTTTATGAAATGAGTCTTGAGAACTTCTTCAAGTGTATCTTAAAATTGAATTTGTTACTTGGGCGGAGTGTGTCCGAAAGTGTTTGGGTGTGATGATCGACGACCAGCTAAATTTCAACAACCACGTAGATTATGCCTGTGGGAAGGCGGCGAAGGCCATCAATGCTATAGCTAGAATCATGCCGAATAGCTATGGACCTAGAAGTAGTAAGCGGCGTCTAGTGGCTACTAAGATACGGAGGTCCACCCGGAAAAAAAATTCTCATAGATTTACAATTAAATGTATTGTAACCATACAATAGAATCAATAGTGTGTACAATTAATATTATTGTTCATGACAATAAGATGACAATAGGAGATATTGTTTCCACAATAGAATTTAATGTTAATTGAGACATCAACAATAGAATAAGGGGGTTGTTATGTATCTTAACTATAGAAAAAATCATTTTTTCCCGACCAAATCTGAGTCAATTATCATTGATTGTATTGTTTCACAATTGTTGAAAATTCTAGCATGTAGGGTGAATAGAAGATCTATTGTAATGACAATATGAATTTTTCATTTATTCAATACGTGAACTATAAGATTCATGTTCGGCAATAGATTTTAATGTTATTTTATATTATTGTATTGTCATTGTATGGTTATTTTTATCCGGGCAGCCTGTTGAACAGTACGTTTAGGCTCATGGCCATGCGAGTGAGTGCGTACCGAACTATTTCATCAAAGGCAGTGTGTCATTGCCGGAATGATCCCGATTGGCATCACTGTCGGGAGAGAAAGGAATGTTAGGGGGAAAGAAGCGGGGAGCGTGGAGGGAGGGGAGGGGAGGGAGGAGAGGGGGGGTTTCGATTGTGCAACAAGGAAACGAGTTTTAGTGGGATCAAAAGTTGGCCTTTTCTCAAAGGTCGACCCTGACCACACTCTGACACAGTGCACGATTACCAAGTGCAGGCCTCTGTGTTAGGTCAGTCCATAAGGATTTCCCAAACCTTGTAAAAAAACACACACAACACCTAATGTTTCCCACACACACACACACACACACACACACACACACACACACACACACACACACACCTTTCCTTTTGAAGGACAACGTTTTGATCCTCAGAGAAGTTGACCTTCATCCAGGAAAACACTTGGTCCTTTAAAATACCAACCTACACTTCAGCAGCTATGAAAACAGGTGGCAATTTCACACCGTTGGACGCCATCAAGCCAAACATCAGGAGACCAGCCGCATGTTTTGTTCGGAACGTAAACTTCACTTTCTCCCGAAAAACCTCAAGTTTCTTCGGTCAAATAAAACGGTCTTCGCAGTTGTAAGACGCAGCATTTATTCTAAACAGCTTTTCGTCGGAGAACAGGATTATCATGTTTTCCTTCTACAACAAAACATGTAATCTCTTCAAACGAATCACTCGAGGTTTCTCTACCCAGTCCGTAATCAAGTTTTTTCTAGTTCTGAAAGATGCTTGCAATCTTTCTTTGATGATTCTTCTTTGATGGGTTCTTCAGAAACGTTGGTTTCCTTGGCATGTTTCCTGATGGAGTGTTGCGAGAAATCTTTGCACGGATCGATTTGATCACGTTTGGCGTGCGTTTGATGTTCTGATGCATCACTTGACAGGAAACATAAACAAATACACTGTCAAAAGAAATAAGTAATTAGTTATAAAACTAAGCCAAAGATAAAGTTTAAACATCTCCGCATTTTTTCCAGCCAGTAAATCACTTTGTTTCAATTTGTTTGTATTATTCTCTAAATTAAAATATCCCTTAACAAAATTAACAACATCGGTTTGCTATTAAATGCTCAGGTTATCTACTTTTGTCGATTTTCTGTTTTGTCTGACAGCCTCTTAAATAAGTGTTTTGAGTTCCATTGCCCTTGAACGGTTATCAAAGGGGAAATTGATAAACATATACTTTTTAAGCCATACAAAACGGCAATTGTTAAAAACATTCATAAAAAACCCATAGTTAAATGTTTACCCCCAGTCACGTCTTGAATAGCTAACATTCGAAATTGAAAAGGTCGACATTCGTGATGATACATGAGTAATGAGAACTGCTTTCTAAAAAACGTCTTTCAAGCAATTGGTGCACACTTCATGTAAATTACTAGGCACGGTAGTGAATTGTTGAACAGACAATTACTGATCGGCTCAGTGTATTTGTAGCCGGTACCAAGTCTCAATACTTTCTGATATTCAGTTATTGAATATAGGTTAATAATTTACCTTGGTTCAGTAAAAGAGATAACTGAGTGTACCGATTTGGATGTGTTGTTCAGTGTTCGGCCTAAAAATATTGAGCTGGGAAAACTACAAGCAAAAGTGACAAAACAAACTCAATATGTCATAGGTACAGTAAAGCACGCTAGGTTCTTTGAAGTTGTTATCAAATTCCCATAACCGTCTGAAGACACTTACATGGTACTGTAAAAAGATGTGTTTATTCATTGACATGGATTTAAATCCACCCAGTTGCCTTTATTTTTACGAGATATTACGTGTAAACTAAATATCAAGTTAACACATTTAAAAAATTCCAGTTTTTGATTTAAGATCTTTTCAAATGCACCCAAACGAAGCGCCGAAAAATACATAAATTAACGTCTCTCGAAAAATTTATATGAACCTTAAACTGAGCACGTATTTTCCATGCCGTGACGTCACACCCATATTTGTTTTATGCTTATGTACTTTACTTATGCTGGTCCAATGTCTTATTAGTCACGATATTTCTCCATAAAACTCGGTTGAGGTCTGCTTTTCTCCAGTTCCTCGAGTGTCCCACCCTTCCAGGTCTTGCTCCACTTGGTTTAACCAGCTAGCATGCTGCGCTCTTTTGCTGTTGTTTGACATTCTTACAACATGTCCCGCCCATTGTACCCTTCCAGCTTTAGCGGCTTTCTGGATACTGTGTTTGCCATCGAAAACTCCAAGTGCTTGCAGGTCTTCTTAGAGCATTGTGCACGTATCATGATCGTAAAGAACTACCGGTCTTATCAGCGTTTTGTACATGGTACACTTTGTACGGGGGCGAAGTTTACCAGACCTCAAGGTCTTGTGGAGTCCATAGTAGGCACGAATTCCGGTAATAATGTGTCTCCGAATTTCTCTGCTGCAGTTGTTATTCGACGTTACCAATGATCCGAGGTACACAAACTCATCTACCACCTCGAACTCATCTCCGTCGATTGTCACAGTTCTGCCTATGCGAACTCTATCACGCTCGGTTCATCCAGTCAACAGATACTTAGACTTCGACGCATTTACCTTCAATCCAACCTTTTCCGCTTCACGTGTCAGCTTGGTGTACTGATCGGCTACCACCTGGAACGTTCTGCAGACAATGTCCACGTCGTCAGCAAATCAGATGAACTGGCCATATTTATTGAAAATCGTACCCTGCAGAGAAGACGATCGCCTTGTCGAGGTCCTTTGCTTATTTCATTCAGAGTCCGATAACGCACCCGATATCATCACAAAACACTGTACACCATCCATCGTATCATTTTGGTCAGTTTCCCGGGAAAAACGTTCTCGTCCATAATCTTTCATAGCTCTTCAAGATCAATAGTACGGTACGTGGCTTTGAAGTCGATGAATAGGTGGTGTCGCGACAATTTTGGAGGATCTGCCGCAACGTAAAGATTTGGGCAGTTGTCGATCGACCGTTCACAAAACCGGCTTGATAACTTCCCACAAATCTGCTTGCTAACGGCGAAAGACGACAGAAGATAATCTGGGAGAGCACTTTGTAGGCCGCGTTGAGAATAGGAATCGCTCAATAGTTCATATTCTAACTTGTTACCCTTTTTGTATATTGGGCATATAACTCCCTCTTTCCACTCCTTCGGTAGAAGTTCGGTATGGTAGACGTCACCCTCGTCCATCATACCGATAAAGCCATTCCTCCTGCTGTCTTGGTATTCCGCCTCTGCACCATTCAGGTGTTCATCGTAGTGCTGCTTCCACCTTTCAATCACCTCACGTTCATCCGTCAGGATAGCTCCATCTTTATCCCGACACATTTCGGCTCGCGGCACGAAGCGTTTACGGGATGCGTTGAGCTTCTTATAGAATTAACGCGTATCTTGAGAATTGATGTTGGCGCCGCGATAGGTTCTGACGTATCCGAGAAGTGTCTTCCATCAATCAAAACGTGGTCGATTTTTCATTCGGTTTATTGTGGTGATCTCTAGGTGTACTGATATGATAAACCTCTTGCAGCGCTACAATGTTGAACTTGTCGACCCTCAGTAAGTTGGAATGAATGCGGGTACTTACCGAGAAATTGAGGGACTTACAGTTCCATGTTCCGAGTTTCCAATCGTTAGTCTTTTTTCGTTGCCTGTGTCTATGCCGATTGTTCCGGTCCTTATTTAAATCGTGTGCTTCCATTACTATTGTTTTTTACGACTGGCTTGTAGGACCTGCACAGAGGGTTGTCTCGCCGGAGGACCATCGTGTACAGCTTTGTTTTGAGTCCCACACTTGCACGAGGACGATGATCGACCGACCCTAACATGGAGAACAGACGCCATTTTGAGCCGCCCCTGACATGGAGAACAGACGCTCAGATTGGTGAAGGCCTGGACTTTTACCCTTATAGCGAGGTGGTTCGCTTTGACAGGGCTGCTTTCGGATATTTGTGTGATTTTGGAAAATAAAACTCTACAGAGTAATTTAATTCGCATCTTACCTCCATATCGGGAGGCCTATCATGATACGCAACCTATGACCTGCCTTGCAGCTCAGCTCCACCAGTCTCCACCTACTGAACGGATTTTCCGAGCTTTTTGTTCGTTTTATAGATAATGATTAGTAGGAAAAAAATGTAGAAGTGATAGAGCACTATGTATTATTCGTTGCAATTCCTTTTCCCAAGCACCACCAGGAGTTTCGGCTTTTGTATTTAGAGTCCTGGGTGCACTAACAAGACGGTGACTCAGCCGCTCTTAACATAGAGAACAGACGCTGTTTTGAGCCGCCCCTAACATGAAGAACAGACGCTTAAATGAGTGAAGGCTTGGACTTTTACTCTTATTTTAAAAAAGTGGGGTGGCTCGCTTTTGTCAGGGCTGCTTTCGGATATTTGTGGGGTTTTGGAAGAAACTCAACAGAGTCTAACAACTGCTCAGTCCCCCCACATCCTAAACAGTTCCCGCCGCTCATCCGGGGCTACTTTCTCGTGTATTCAGTAGCTGTCCATCATATCTGATCGAACCCCACCATCCGCGATCCGTTGACCCGTCGGGTTGCTTGCAGCTTAGCCCCGTAGAGTCTTCACCTACTCTACGGTTCTTCCCGGATAAAGCACTGTATTATTACTGATTTGTTTTAAATCGAATCTATGTATCATAATAATCCAAGGAAATGAATTATTTATAACTTTTTTTGGAAAATCTGCTGTGAGAGCTATATTCAGAGTACTTTTCTTTTGTCGCCAACTCAAAAATCATGGCTTTTTGATTTTTTTTTCTTCTTTCTAGAGAGAAAGAGAGAGAGAGAGAAAAGCATTGCCGTACAAAGGATATTCAATTGAATTATACCTTGATGTCAGTTGTGTATCTAAAATAATTAACGGTGGAAGAGAGCGATTAATATGTCTCGTGTTTTCAAAGCCAATGTTAAAAAAAATTCAATTCTGATCAAAGCAGGACTACCGTATGCGTAATAATGTTTGCATCATTGAGAAATGGAAAAATGTATGTGCAAAAACGAATAAACCAAATTTCGCTTTCGATTTGATTTTATTAATTCAAAAGGGTGATGTTTCTGAGAGTCTTAAGCTATGTTATTCATCGATCGAGTTTCCTCTTGCTGCAATAACGGCCTCCACACGCTTCCGGAACGCACGGCCCTAATAATGTAGCCTGGATCCATTCCTTTCCAGGTACGGATCATTGTTTGTTTTAGGCTTGCTGGACTCGGGTGGCGTTTAGAACAGGCCTTGGCTTTCATGACGCGCCACACTGAGTAATCCAGCGGATTAAAATTGGGGATGGATAGCAGCCACATGTCCTTCGCCCAGAACGGCAGATGTTTCTGCAACCATTTCTGAGTGCGGTTTGAGGTGTGGCACAGAGCCCTATCTTGATCCACGGAAGAACATATTTACTAAAAATCCCGATGTAGACCTCCGTGTTTACTTTGTCGCCTTCTGAAATCAACACATGTTTTTCATCGGGAGCCACCAACCCAATAACCATAACGCTAGCAGGATGCTTGGTGAATTACACATTGTTATGCTCGTTGGCCACATCTTCTACCGGGAGAAAACTATTATAGCGATCGGTTCTGGAATTTGATACGGGATCGACGGTAAACAGGCTCTTTTCGGTGATCAGCAATACCGGTTTTTTTTTATTCGATTGAAAAAGTTCAAGAGTTAATTACATCGCCCGACTCGTAGCTCCCGGATGCGGTTGGTAAGCATATGTTTTTTTTCCGTGCCCTCGACTTCACCCCGCAATCTTCCCTTACGTAAAGTCACTGATCTCCTCATTGAACGTACTGAATTCTCCCGAATCTTCCTTTTGACGGCAGCGATAACCCCCGGAATCCGAGCTGACCTCGGGCGACCTGTGGCCACCTTCGCGTCAGTTGCGAATAGTTGCGCTTTATTTTCTTGGTCCCTTTTTACGGTCCACCGGGGCACTTCCACAGCGATTGAAATGTATTTTTGCGTCTTTTTCGCGTAGGACAAATCACGAATACGCTTCCACTTCGTCATGGCGAAACTGCCGAATTAAGGAAATTGGCTACTTTTACTCGCAGCCTACTATGGTATGAATTATAGCTTACGTGCATGCAAAGAAACCAAGGCATTGAATGCACAGGTAAAACGGTAACCATATGTGTACGATAGTGCAAACATTATCACGCATACGGTAAGTGCTTGTGTATCGAAAAAAAAAAGCATCAGGAGTTTGCTTTTCAGTTTGCAGCCGTGAAATTTTAAGTTTTAAGCATATGAATTCACATTACAAGACATATTTTTCCGCTGTTAATGTGACATTACATCATGAGACATTATTTCACATCATATTGTATTTGTTTTTGGGAGACAATAATTAGTTTTGGGATTGCATCTAGTTACATACAAAACTAAGTTGTTTATTGAAATAAAGGATATGAAATTTAGATCATTAATTGATTTCGGCTCAAGATATTTCACTATTTATAAGAAAGTAGCTTCATCCTAAGGGTGGTTGATTATTCACGACTTCATCATTTTCTTCTATCAATACTTGAATTGTTGGTTATTATTTGTTTACTACACACTTTAAAAGAAACAAGAAATTTTTGGCGTTATCTAATGCACATGAAGGGAATGCTAGATTTGGCATAAATTAATGGGATCTTTCATTTAAATGTATGCCAGATATCGCTGGAATGTATGCTGTATGAAATACATGTCTGTTAAAATTCGTTTTTTATGCTTAATGTAAAAATTAGTCGTTTTAATTTAAAAACAAATTATTCGTTTTAATATTAGAACAGAATCTACAAAATAAAAAAAATATCTTTGTCCTTTATTCAAAAGACTGAAAGCCAAAGAAATCATCTCATCATTGAAAATATATAAATATTTTTTATCTGATATACATACATCCAATACATCCAAATCCCCTCTGTGCGGGTATCGCAGCACTATAAAATTGGAGGTTTTTTTTTTTTAAATTTTGCAATTTTCATTTTATATCATATATACTAAAGTAAAAGAGAATCATAAGTTCACAAATCCCTGTACTACCTTTTTGCCAATAAGAATTCAGGTATATTATTATAAGGTTTCTATTGTTGGTGCACGCAGCATTCAGCGCATAATACCTGAAAATAAATAAACAAAAAAAGGATTTAGAAGTTTATTTTTCATACTATTATAGGTTTGCTTCTATTAAATGTACAACATGGATTTCTCGGAAATGGCAAAACTATTCTCTACACAAATTCAACTAAGACGTAGGGAAACGTCTAATAATGTCATTTTTCCGTGTTAACCATTTTCGAGAAATTGGCATTGGAAGGTATAGTAATAAATATCATTTATTCGATTTTGTCTAGTCAAACATTACAATAAACATAAATTGTAATAAAATGGAAACTTCTATGTGAATGACACGTTAATTTCCGTTTCGAACTTGATGTGTTACACAGAAAAAAATAAATTTAGCGAACGCTTAAAATTTCCTCTCGATCAATCACAAGCCAAAGAAAGCGTAAATGATTTGTTTGCAATCTCTCAATAATCAGATCTCATTTAGACAACATCTGATTGAAATTTCAATTGAATATCCAATAAATTTATTCCGAATCTAGCATTCCATATACGTGCACAAGATGACGCAGAAAATTACATGTTTCTTTCAAATTGTGTAATCAATCTGA
Organism: Aedes koreicus; assembly: GCA_024533555.2. Lineage (NCBI taxonomy): Eukaryota > Metazoa > Arthropoda > Insecta > Diptera > Culicidae > Aedes > Aedes koreicus. The sequence goes on from JAHHFK020003368.1 coordinate 18,177, forward strand.
AAGTTGCATTACTCTGGTAGCCGATGGGACTGAGCAAAAATTCAGTCGTGTTATTTTGGGGGATTCTGAATCCTGAGGAGCCGAATATTCCCGATAACATCATTATTTCTTTATTGTTATAATCTACGATACATAAAGATTGTACTCGAAAAAAATGCAACAGTTTCTTTTGTGTATAACTTTTTATTGCATGGGTAAAAACTGGTGCAATTTTGAGTCAATTTAATTTAAAGAACAATGTTTACATGAGCATTTTTTTCACAATCTGTCTAGTGGTAAACGAGATGGCCTCCAAGGAAGAAGTGCTTGGACACAAAATTATGGGCGCGGTCGTGGAAAATTCAGGCCAGTCCCACAGGTGGATCGCGAAACAGTTGGAAATCAACAATTCGGCCATGTCATGTGGTTAAATCGTTCAAGGAGACCCAGACGACCCAGCGGCAAGCTGACAGTGGAAGAAAAGCGAAAACGACCGACCCCGCTGACCTAAGGAAGGTGAGGGACTATCTTCAAGCGCAATCCGAATCATTCGATTCGGGACGTGGCCAAGAAGGTCAATTCTTCCGTCTGGATCGTCCAGCAGACAATGAACCGAGCTGTACATCATGGCTTCAAGATAAGGAGAGTGCCTAACCGATCCGATAAAAGGAATACGGTGGCCAAATCCCGCACCAGGAAGCTATACCGCGATTCTTTGGTGCTGCCGAAATGCATCGTATTGGACGACGACGCGTACATTATAGTGGATGCCAAGCAGATCCCCGGCGTGAAGTTATTCGTCGAAAAGTCCCACCTGGATGTTCCCGTGAAGTTCGACAAATTTGCCAAGAAGTACTTGGTGTGGCAGATGATCTGTGGGTGCGGCAAATTCAGGAAGCCGTACATAACGATTGGACATAAAAAATATATAAAAAAAGAAGCGCTGCTTACGGTCCCATGAAGGTAACACTCTGTTTTGGCCGGATCTGGCATCGTGCCATTACTTTGAAACTGGTGATAGAGTGATACGAAGCCAACGATGATGTTTTTATGCCGAAGGAGGCAGAATTTCGCCCAACAGAAAAGTTCTGGGCGATTATGACGGGCAAGCTCCGGAAAACAGGGAAGGTCTTCAAAAACGACAAGGATTCGATTTAGTGTATAGTTTATTTGGATGCAACGTTAGGAATTTGTGATTCATTATTCATATCGACATCATCCAACTGGAAATTTGGAACAACCAGTAAACATCGAACACGGCGAGGAACTATTATCTACATCACGGAACGATTTTGAGAAAATACCATCGGTAGTTTCAATCGTATCAGTATCTTTAGCTATTTAACAAAGGCATTGCAGGAATTGTAATCAATGGTTTTAGAGTTATGATATTCACACACAGTTATGAAGATCATACAAATGAAAACACCGGTGCCCTTTTGAAAAATTAATCTTGAGCCATAAAACTGTTTTGACAAAAGTGATTTTTCACATCACTTTTTTAAAAACACTTAAACGAGCGTATCTGTAGAACGATTGTTATTGGATATTTTGGGAAATTTAATTTGATCACTTTTAAAACATCTTTTGATCATTAAAAATAAGAATTTAAAAATAAACAATAAAGTGATACACTTTTTTCAACTATCCCTAGTAAACGCGAGCAAATTCTTTTAAATTCAACCAGAAAAAGCCTATCCACTCTGAAAACCTTCCACACAAAATAAGTTTGTGAGTCACTGACGAAATAGGCCTATCTGTAAAAGGATATGTTTTTTTCTAAGGCCTGTACTCGAAAAAAATCCACAAGACAAAAGTGTTCGCCAAAAATTTATTTCAAGACGGATTTTTTTGAAACTTTCAGGGAACAAATTAATACATATGGATTATGTTTCGGCATAATTATTTTATTCAATTTCCTTTCCATCGCTGAAAGCCCGCACCTTTTCCTTAAGACCCCTCATTTCATTTTGTGCAATAGTGGAGCCGACCTTTTTGGTCACTTTCATCTATTCTTTCTTCAACTCCAGCTCGTTCTTAAACACCTTGGACGATTTTCGAACTTTGGCCTTCATTTTGGTCCAAAATCTTTCCACCGCTCTGGTGAATTTGGGGGGTTGGCGGTTTTTGGTACAAAAACAACGTTATTGTCTCTGTAACAATCCAACGTCGATCGCGAGTAATGGCATGATGCCAGGTCCGGCCAAAATAATGTCTCGCCTCCGTGGGATCGCAGGAAGGGCAACAAACGCTTCTGGAGGCACTCGGTGCGGTAAATTTCGCTGTTGATGGTACCCGTTGTGATGTACGGTTTACTCAGTTTACCGCATTGGCATATGGCCTGCCAGAGCAAGTATTTTTTGGCGAATTTGTCCACTTTCTTCTTCCTTATGTCTTTCGGAACATCAAACCGTGATTTGGCAACGTAGAACTTCAGCCCCGGTATCTGCTTTGCGTCTGCCTTGATATAGGTTTCGTCATCCATAACCACACACATCAGTTTCGTTAACCACTCTCGATACAGCATCCTTGCGCGGGATTTGGCCGCCGTGTTTTGTTGATCACGCCGGTTCGGTGCCTTGCGGATTTTGAATATACGAAGCCCAGCTCGTTTCATGGTTTGCTGAACGAACCAGGCGGAACACTTTGCCTTCAGAGCCGCGTCGCGAATCGAAAGGTTCGGATTACACTTGAAATAATCCAACACCTTCCGGGCTTTTACAGGGTCAGCTGTCTTCGATTTTCTTCCACTTCCAGCCCGCCGCTCGGTCGTCTGGGACTCTTTAAACGAATATACCACCCGAGACACAGTTGTATGGGTGATTCCAGGTTGTCTTCCGATCCATCTCATGGTCGCAGTCGGATTTTCCATGACGGCGCGCAAAATTCTCCGGTGATTTTCTTCTTGTTTCGAACCACTTAACCGATTGTTATGAAATTTTGCACATGAAAATAATTCACTCCAAACTAGTTAAACTCAGATTTTCATCAATTTTACCCACGGACAATATAGTTAAACTCGGATAAAATGGTGCATTTTTTTCGAGTACAGGCCTTAGTGGAATTTGAAAAACTTGCTTGCGTTTACTAGGGATAGATTGAAAAAAGTTTAGTTTTTGATATTATTTGAACAATAATTATTTTTTATAGCGATCAAGCGAATTGTTGGTTTGACTTTTTCTAGTTTTTCAATAAATTTGCATACCGAAACAACAAGAACTGTTCCATCCTAATCGGAGAGGGTCAAGTTGGGTCGTTCACTCAATTAGTGGAGAATGGATCTAGCATTGTAAATTAAATAAGAGTAATAAGAGCATCCTATCAGAGAAACTCCTTCAAAAACTATCATAGTCTACCAAAAATTTCTCCTCCTGTCTCCTGTCAACTTGGAGGCTTGCAAAACTATGTTGTTTTAAAAAAATTGATGGAAAAATAACATTTACTTAACTATTAGATGTTTTAAAATAATGATAGAAAAATAAATTAAGTCACAACCAAAGTACAGGGTCCGGCAGTTGAACTACTACATTACTTCAACAGTGACTACACAGAAAGAAATTTTGAATTTTCATTGTGGTGTAAATATCAGAGCACGCAAAATTGTATTTCCTTCCTCCTAAAGATGAGCTTTTGTATACATCATTATCGGCAATGTATGGAAGGTCCCAGAACTTTACACGATATAAAATGTTAATTTGTAAGTTTTGTGACGCTCCATTTATGTGCATGATATTAAACAGAAATTCACACTTCTTTTTCGAGCTGTGCATAACGTTGCACACGAAACTGTATTGGACGACCCCTGGTCGCTTTTTTTACATTGTGTTTAGGCTAACAGTGGATGTATTTATTACTTTTGTAATCGAATGTTATCTGGAAAAATGGATCTCGAACAGAAACGCAGTGCTGTGGTTGCCTTGTTCCAAGCTGGAAAACGGCAGAAGGACATAGTTTGTGAGTACCAAAAAACGGTATGGTGAGTGACGTAGAGCTACTGTGGTGACACCTGCTATAGTGACGACCGTCAAGGGTCACTTTAAGAGATTCTGGACGTAGTGCCACTAAATTGGCGGAGGATCTCATCGTATCACATCGAAGACTCCGTCAGATTCCGAGAGATAAACTTCAAACCAAGCTCTACAAGATTCAGAAGGTTCAAGACCTTTCGGTGAGGCAGAAACAAGAACGGGTAAAAAAAGCAAAGGCGCTGCTGAAGAGAGACTCTTTACCGTAAAGCAGTTCATGAATATACAGAACGACAGAGTTTGGTTTCCAGAAAGATCACGAACCCATTCCAACGTGCTAACGGCCACCAGGAAACAGAATCACCCTATGGACTTTGCTGTCTGAAGTATGTTGGAAGCGGAAGTCTGCTCTAAAAAACATGATGGTGTGGGACTCCTGAAGCGACATCTGGCGGCAGCCTGCCATAAAATACCACAAAAGCACCTGCGGGCCTCGTACGATGTGTTCTTCGATCGTCTACAAATCCCTGCTCAGATTAGTGAACTGCAGTCATGAATTCAACAACAAGCAAAAATACACCGTGAACTAAATCACGTAATCATGACCTGAATAACGTTTAAAGGGAAATATCCTGAAAACGTGAACTAGTTCACGGTCCATTTTCAATTTAGGGAACGCTTTTTTTTTCTGTGCGGCGAGTGGTTAAACTCGAGGGCAAACAAGTTAAACTTGACCAGTGAATCTTCAAAAAGTGATTTGTTTTCACGTGAAGTTGAATAAATCTGAAACAAAATGTTCTTGTTTGATCAATTTATCTGTTTGTTTCAATGTGGCACTTGAATTGCCGGACCCTGTATTACTTTATCGTTAATTATCACAGGAGTAAAAGATTTACTACGAAGTGGGTTGTGAATGCCAGCCCATGCATGAATGTTGTATTGTTAAGAACTTCTATACTGACATGGGTCATGAGTTTATGTTTCAGAGTGCGGTTGTGTATTTTTATGTTTTTAACCCATACAATTAAATCCATTCTTCATCTTTTTATGTCCACAAGACAATATTTCACATTATTTTTATTATTTTTTTCTACTGACAACTTGTATTTTTGATTTAGATTTATTTATACATGAATTGTAATCGTTTATTGTTTTATATGGCTCAAAATTTGAATATTTTGTCAATAACAACTCATGTCATTTCCGTTATTTTTGAGAATGAATGCTTAACATTTCCATCTGAGCTAAGAGAGACCCTGTGTTTTGATGGAGAAAAATATGTTTGAAAAAAAAAACTATGTTATCTCCTACCACACCCACACCCACCTTGATTTCTCGACTTGGTGATCTTCCTGCCAATGTTCGATGAAAAGCAAGCGTATTATTGAACCCAACTTCGTTCCGTAAATCAGTTCCATTTGACACAAGATAGCCGAGAAATTGTACTAAGCGTATTCCTCCAAACAGTAGTAAATCCGACTGTATTTTACAGACCAGAAATGCCAAAACGTTGAAACGCCCTATATTTCTGAACAATTACCATTGGCTTGTTAGGTCCTAAGAGTCTAGTTACTAAACCCTAAACCCTAGACCCTTGCCCTAGCTCATTTGCGCCTTATTTCGTAATTCTATTACACCAATATTATTAGGAACACAAGGAACACTATCTTGCGAGCGTCAGCGAGCGTCCAAGGTACCATGCATCTGTTTTATGGGGCACTGGGTGAATTTGTTGAACAAAAACAAATATAAATCCCGGTGCCAGCACCAGTTCCGTACTTTCACCAATTTAACTCCAAGAGCCAATTTTGCTTTCCGTAAACAATGCGAAATTCAAATCTTTCGCCAAATTAGCAAATTTGCTCTTCACCTGAAATTGCATGCACTTAAAATAGCGACCCTGACTGGCGCTTTTGTTTGCTGAATAATGTCACCTCCACTATGCCGGTCGTGCGGAGGCAGCCAACCATTTGTCAACACGACAGATTGTAGAGGAAACAGCCAATCAATGCAGAATCAGCATCGATCGGGGATATTTCGGTGTCACAATTTCCCATCCCGATGCATCTCCGCACACACCAATACGAATGGAAAGGAATTTGCAATTTGTTTTCCTTGGCATATTGCCACTTCATCTGCGGCCGCCAAGCAGTTGCACGTAACTCTACGCGTCAGTGCTGAAAGAGTTAAGCAGAAACGCGTTACCATAACCACAAACAACACGAGACACTAGAAGCGTGTTCCTTTAGAGACGGAAAAATTGTTCTAAATTTAACCAGTCAAAGCCAAAGACGAACGCTTCAACATCAAATACTTGTTGTTTCGGTTATTCTTATAGCGTGCATTTTGGAAACACACGGTATGTGTTCAAGAGGAAACGCCTGGCGGCACTAAGATTAAACTGTTTAGCAGCGAACCAGATTGCATAACAAAACCAAATACTTGAGTCTTGATGGCTTTTCCGATCCCGATCGTTTCAATGAGATTTCACTCCGCTCGGCCGGGTGGCATTTGTTTTGAGAAAGTGACACTCGTGCGCGGGAGTTAGGCAATGAACTTGTTATAGTTCAATGCGAGACATTCAGCCGATACGGATGGCAGGGTCACATTCTAGCTTGAAGAATGTTTTGCTTGCGCAGTGATTTTGTAGAAGCATTAAATTTTGTAGACCAAGGTTGGTCAATCCGTGAGCCATTGCGCCAACTAGCTCACTGGCAGTCAGGCGTAAATCACTGCCATAATTACATGCGAGGCGGTAGTTTCCTTTACTCCAAACTGCTGCCTCTTCTTCGAGCGGTTGGTTTTTGAAAGGGAATCACTAAGTGAGTTTTTCAACTTCGATTACAGGTCGTAAATTGCGATACTTTGTGAGTCGAAACTAAGCATCGAGTGGTGTGTACACTCAATTCTGATATAACGCGACTTTTATGTCTTTTATTTTTCACTATTTCTACCACCACTTGATTCATTATTTACCTTTTTTTTGTAAATTTCGCGAAGAAGCACACCGAAGAAAAGAGAAGAAAAATCGCATAAAAACAAAAGTGAGTGTTTGCAAAACTGAGTATTAATTGTTTCCCATCAATATCCGTTTGCACGATAATCGGCTGGCGGATTTGAGTAGCTTATTGATCGATGATGGTGTGATACTTTGCCCATTCAATTCGATAAATTGTTCCGAAAAGCAAACCAACGGAAGTGTCTGCGGTGGCTGTTTCACGAATTGATTAACAGATAACGCAACATACAATGAGTCACAGGTATACTCAGAACAGATTAGGCCAAACGCTAGACCAAAGTTTCTATTATACTTCAGATACAGCTTATCAGTACCAGTTGATTTGAAACGCGTGGATGCAATCACATATTCGATGGCAGATTTCACTAGTAGTCAAAGCAGAAAACGCAGTATTTCATCTCGCAGTCTGTTCATAGATCACTGTCGAGGAAAAAAATTAGATCACCAAATCAGAAAACTTCGTTGAAGCTAATAAAACGTCAAAAAATTGAATTTACTTCTTGAAACAACAGTCGCCTCTCAGTTATGGAACAAACACAGTAATAGAAATCTCTTGTGTTTTATGCTAAATATCGTTGCGTTAAGCAGATTTTTAGTTACAATCTAATTTGTGTTTCAGTATTTGCTTGTCATTTGGTGAAATCAGCATTTGATTATATCCTGAAATAACGCACCTCAACACCTTGCTGCGCAGCTGACGATCCCTGGCTCCAGTTTTTTCGTAGGTCCGCTGATTCCTTTCCACACTTAGGGTTTCCTTGAAGGTTTTGAGCACTCGACAAACTATTGATTTCGGCATATTTAGCATTTTAGCCAGCTTGGAACCGGACCACTCAGCATTTTCTAGGTGGTTGTGCACAATATTTCTTCTTCTTTCGAGTTCCATTTGACGTTATTTCTGAACGCGATCGACTACTTTCATCAAACTTGCACCAGTTGTTCTCTTTAGAAGTGTGAACAAACCACTGTCAAAGATGTTTGATTCTCAACACTAAAGGCATGCGAGCAGCGCGCGAGGGGCGTACCAATTTACTTTAAGTCAGCTTTTAGACCAATTTAAGAAATTCATTCTTAAAATCTGGGTCAAAATCTCAATGAAGTCCATGCGTGCCACTTGAGATGCGTTTGAAAAACGATTGAAGCTGGTGAAGAAATTCAAACGGAGGTTACTCTAAGAGATTTGCTATACACAATATTTAAAAACAGAACTTTCCAGTAAAATTTAACCAGGTATTGATATTTTTTTTACATGATTTGAAAATATATCTGACCTTTTTTTACAGAGTGTAAGCAAATAATATAATCAGGCACATATCAGCTGTTTGATTCTGCTGGAATCTTAATTGATGAAAAAATCATGCAGTCAACTTTTCATAACTCGAATTTACAGTTTAAATAGTGACATATCGGAATACAGAACATAAATTTATTAGTCGAAAAATTAATGAAATTTGAAGGGATTGCTCTCGAGATAAAGTAATTTACTGAAACGATGAATATCAACAAGAGTTGATTGTGCTTCAGATAATATTTAAAAATATATATGAGTAGATGGTACCTGAAAACAAAAAGGTTTTTTCTTTTCTTTTGATAAATGATGTATGTATATGTACTACCACCCATTGTAGCACGGAAACTAAGTCCGACAGCAATGGGCTCTCCCCTCTGTTAGACTTAATCAAGCTTTAATAACCACTGATTGTTCTAATCATGCCGTTGAATGAAGGGCCAAAAAGGGGTTGGGTGGATCGATATGCAACATCACTTATACGTATCCCCAGGGATATAAAGAATCTCCTTCCAACAACAAGACTGAACAATTGGTCAAAAGAGCAAGCTATATAACATGAGGATGCCCCAATGGGCGGGCAGAAGAGCCCACCCTCTATTCACAAACTGTTAGCAATGAGGAGTTGGCATTCCCACTCTCCCCATCCAGAGTGCTTAAATCGGGTGCCCTGATGGTCCCTCCCATTCCAATGAAATACTTATATAATGGTGTATGTGTTAATGTGAATGTTAATGAAAAATACTACAAGCATTCGTATCTATAATATATGATATTCATTCGGTTGATCCTCAAATGCAAGGAATGTTGTAAAATGTCAAAGTGTAGAGTTCTGTGGTTCGCGCTTAAGCACGTTTTTGTTCGTTTTCAGCGATAGCAGCATTTCACCTAAATCTTGATTTGAGGTATCGTGAAAAGTTTATTAAATCTATTGAAATTTTACAAAACTAACATTTATACATTTTAATCTACTGCTACTTGATGCTACTACCTGAAGATTGTACTCGAAAAAATGAAAAAAAAATCTTTTGTGTATAACTTTTTATTGCATGGTTAAAAATTGATGAAATTTAGTTTAGAGTGTAATGTTTCTATTTGAAAATTTTCTTCACAATATGTCAAGTGGTTATCGAGGTGGCTTCCAAGCAAGAAGTGCTTCGACGATAAATTACGGGCCCGGTCGTGAAAAATCCAGGCCAGTCCCAAGGGTGGATCGCGAAAGAGTTGGGAATTGACAATTCGACCGTGTCCCGTGTGATAAAATCGTTCAACGAGACCCAGATGACCCAGCGGAGAGCTGACAGCAGACGAAAAGCGAAGACGATCGACCTGGGGGATTACTTCAAGCGACGGGGACACTCTGTTTGGCCAGATATGGCATCGGGCCATTACGCGTAACCGGTGTTGAAGTGGTACGAAGCCAACGTTGTTTTTGTGCCGAAGAAGGCAAATCCGCCAAACTCGCCAGAACTTCGTCCAATAGTAGAATTCTGGGCGATTATGAAGGGCAAACAAGGTAGGTCTTTAAAAAAGAACGACAACTATTTGAAGAACGAGTGGATGAAAGTGAGTAAGAAATATGACGCAAGTGTTGCACAGAATTTGATTAACGAACTTTGCAAAAACATAGCTAATATGTTGTTATGTTTGTATGTTTGTTGTTGCACTAAGCACGTAATGAATTATAAATATATCTTGTCTACCATGCATTGTGGTAGCTAGGTAAGAGTTTATCTGCTCGATCAGATACCGCCTTCCAAACATGCCCTACGCTCAATTTCAACTCTATTCCAACCCTACGCTCAATTTCAACTCTATTCAATTTCACAACCTGCCGTGCTCTCACGGACCTATCAATGCTTTCTCTTCACATCTTTGGTTCTAGCAGAAAATTGCTGTCCATTCCTAGAGGTGCATATTGATAAGAATGATATTTAGCAGTTAAGTAGTCAAAGTAGTTCATATATATAAATGATCTACATACGATGCTCCGGCACAAATTCTAAACGTCCAATTCCGTCCAATCAAAGATTGTTAACCATTGTCATAAAATTCATACCTCAACGGTGATTTTGAGTATTTAAAAATTAAAGATTGGTCAAAGAAAGATTGAGAAATCGTTGGATCAAATTCGGGTCAACATGACCCGAATGCATTATTCTTAACGTTTTTTGTGGAACCCTTCAAAAAACAACAACAGAATCATTCGTTGAAGTTTGTTTGTTGAAGTACAAAGCTCGGCCCAGTTTATCGTTGTTTAAATCTTTAGAGCAAGATTTTCAAATATTCTATAACATGGAAGAAATATGTATTGAGAAACTGGCAAAGGGTGGAGGCAATATGAAAAGAGCATAAGCAAAGTAATGGAGAAAGTAAAATTTCAGATGGAGAGACATCAGATGATGACAGTAAAGGAAGAACGTACAAGTATTGGATGAAGGTAATGAGAAAGGGGACGTGAGGTCAGATCAACGACATGAGAAACTGGGATTAGGGGAATAAAATAAATAACCGTTTATTAAGAGACTAATCGATCACCGTGGGGTGGCGGGGCTGCGTGATTTGTTGATTATTAATCAAGTTAAACAAATGGATTTATTTCAGAAACTTGTGGACATCTGCTTGGTAGGTCGTTCGGAGCATGTAAGATAAGTTGCTAAATCAATCTACACATAAATATATTAAAGGACAGGCCTGGGACCATCAGGGCTCTGGACTGAAGCAACTTGGATGGGCAGCCTGGAATTACTAACTCCTAGCACTTCATGAATTGAAGGTGGTCTCTTCTCCCCACTCATTGGAAAGTTCCCAAGTATGACAACTATGTCGAAATCGGTTTGTAGGATATTAAAACTGGAAGGAGATTCTCATGCTCCCCTGGAACTGCGTAAGTGTTCTTACTTAAGGGTCCACACCCTCGTTTTTGGCTTTTCATACAGTGTTAATTTGAATAATCAAATCGTACTCAGCGAACGATCCACTGTCTAATGACTACGCCTTGCAACAATAAAGAATGTGCACACCAAAAAGTAGTCAACGGGAAATTAGTGGTATTAAATGGAAAATATGAGAAAATCAAAAGTAAATCATTTATTTAAGACTTCATAAAAATACAAATATAAAACATATACAGTTAAGTCAATTTGACCTGTTATATCCAAATGCCCGTACCTTTCGTTTGACACCTTCCATCAGTTTTTGCACAGTGTCATCCGTCACCAATTTTGCAGGTTTCTGCCAGTTACGCCTGAAGCTTTTCTCATCAATTGCTACGCTATTCGTTTTTCGAAGATTCCTCTTGACCAGAGCCCAATACTTTTCGATCGGACGGAGTTCTGGCGAATTTGGCGGATTGCAATAATTTGGGACAATATTTACACCATTAGCAATGTACCAATCCTTAGCCAGTTTTCCATAGTGGCAAGATGCCAGGTCAGGCCAGAACAGCACCGAACCATTGTGTTCCCGAATGAACGGCAACAGTCGTTTATTCAGACACTCTTTTACGTAAATTTGTCCATTTAGAGTGCCAGTCGTGATGAAGATGTCGCTTCTGAGACCGCATCCACATATTGCCTGCCATACGAGGTATTTTTTTGGGATCTTCGACAATTTTTTTTGCTTAAAACGATCAGCAACATTTCCTCTTTGCAACGAGGCATAAAACTGTAGTCCCGGTATCTGCTTAAAGTCAGCTTTGCAATATGTTTCGTCGTCCAATATTATGCAGTCGTATTCCTTCAGCATAGTGTCATATAATTTTCTTGATCGAGATTTTGCGCTCTTGTTCTGGCTGTCGTTACGATTTGGAGCAACACCTACTTTGAATGATTTCAAGCCTGCACTTTTCTTCACTTTCTGGACGAACGATGGAGACATTTTCACTTTTTTCGCCACATCACGAACGGAGATATTCGGTTTCTTCTTAAATTCTTTAATCACTTTCTTCCTCTCCGCGACGAAACGAGAATCATGGTTACCTCCGGAACCGACCTTTCTCTTTAAAGTTAAGCGCTGCTGAAAGTTTTTTAGCACTTTAGTAACCGTCGATTTTGCGATTTTTAATGACTTGGCAATATCGCCGTGCGACATATCTGGATTTTCCACTCTTTTGTGCAAAATTGCTTCGCGCACGCGTTCTTGATTCGACGCCATTTTACTGAATAAAGGTTACTGTAGCCAAACGACGTCTTCATCATAGCACACATACATTAATATTCATGTAGTAGTGATCGGATTAGCAAAGCGTACACGGAAAAGACTGCATTAGGGCATTTCCGACGACTACTTTTTGGTGTGCACATTCTTTAGGTGGTATCCTTTACTTAACTACATTACATTTTTTGGGCATTTTAGAACTCATCGTAGAAACATAAAAATGTCTACAGAATCATAGACAACAGACATCATTTATGATTTCTGGTTTTTTTTTTTCTTTGAAAGTTTTTTTTTTTTAAGTTTAAAAATTTTTTTTTTGTTGTAAAAAAAAAAAAAAATTTTTTTTTTTTTTTTTTTGTGGGGCGGGGGGGGGGGGGGAGAGCGCAAGTCAATCCAGGGCTGATAAAAAAGGTTTTTTCTTTTTTTTATAAATAAAAAGAGTTAGTTCATAAATTAAAGTAATTAAATTTAATAATAAAATACCCACAAAACAACTTGAACAGCATATAGTATTCTTTGATTTAATACATAAAAATGTCTAAATTTTCACAAAAAAAAAATATTCCTTTCTCCTCAGCACATTAATAATAAAAAAAATTCTATGATTGCTTTACAAGAACAACCTTAATTTTTTCTTCTTCGTATTTCTTCTTGAGGTACAACTCTTTATCTTTCAGTAAGAAAACAAAATAATATTAAAGATTTTTTTCCAAAAATTTCTATTTTTGGACCATTCTATTGCAAACTGAGTTACTTTAATAACGAAATAAAATAAAACAGGCTCAAATATTTTCCAAACAGCAACAAACTAATACCAGAATCTGAGAAATATTGTATTATTTTGTCATTGACTACAAAAATTCATACCAACACAGTTCAGCAGTCAATAAAAGTCTAATGTCACACTGAATATGCAGACCTACCTATCTGTGCTAGTAGGCAACATCTTTGATACATGGTCCTATACCATAATCTACGCCACCATATTGATTACTACACCGATAAATTCATCTTGTGAACCTACCTAGTTTTACGGAACGTGACTTAACCGAGTCTGTCTGGCTGAGGGCTGCCTGGTGATCGGCACATCATATGCAATTTTCACGTGAGCGTGCTCAATCTTGGCATCTCGACGCATTTTGCAAGCTGCTTTCGGAAAAATGCGCCCATCTTGTCGTGGAGAGCCAAAGAAGTAGATTGCAAAACTATACCGTGACAAACCCTCGCCGTTTCACGTTTCCAAACCGTGGGACTTGTGTCTCCCGGCACATCTTATCTTCGCACAAAGTATCTTTCAATTCGATGAACACTGCAAAACGGCGCTAATCGATTTCGAACCGAAGCTGCTATTCAATTCATCGATACAGAAAATTGACCCCATTAGATCGATCAAGGCTCTGTTTACTTCCATTTTACGCGGATTTATTTTTTGTCTGCCTCTAATGCGCTCTCACTCATTTTCACCTAATTTCATGGTTCCAAGAAGTCATGTCATAGCAAACATTATTCCACTCATCATCACCTCATCAGTCGTCGTTGGTCACAGCTTTTTCATCGGCAACGGTGACGGTAGAGTTGTAATGCTACCATAATATATGTTTTATGAGTGTTGGTTTTCATTTTTCTTGTTCCAAGTTGAGCGGATACACTTCAAGACAAGGATGTTGGTTGGTGTGACGAGTTTTGTTTTTACAGGAGATGAATCAATCGGTTTATTTTAAATCCAGCTGCACCCATGTTGTAGCTGAGTGTGAAGTCGTACGTGACTTGTTTTTGCAATCAAATGTACACATTGAAAGGAAAGGCGTTTCTTCGCTTGCGTTTGTAAACATGTTTGAAGAGACACTTAAAAATTGCGATTCTATTTTATTTCTTAATATGCAAAATATTTATTTGTTGGTCAATGACAAAAATAATATTTAAGGGAGCTAAATATTTTTTAGCGACCTTAGCTTTGTAAGAACTTCATTTTTATCATTTTGTAGAGATTTTCATCATAAAGCGGGATCTTTTCAGAATTTTTTTGAACAATTCATTGTAATCATCTGTGCCACTAGGTCCCTAGTGGAATTTTCGTCAGAGTAAAAATATATCAAATGAGGATTCTAAGTGCCGATAAGAATTTAAATCACGGAATATGATACAAGTAACTGAAATCAAAATAAAGCACGATCCCATCCAAACATGTTTAATTCACGAGAGCCGTCAATAAATTGTTAAACCTGGACGAATTTCACCCTTGACCTCTCACTTAAAAGGCAGCACAACATCTTCTTAACTAGAGGCAAACAATCGCATCTCCTTCGCATTCTATATTTAATCATCCATCGCAGCAACCTGCCGAACTCCGATCGAATAACGTCAATCAGCTTCTGGCTTGGCCCGAGTGGAACAGAGTTGTAAAGTTAAAAATAAAAGTCCGAATCCACTGTTAGACGCCGCCAAGTTGATTGCCAAACAAGGGCTCACAAAATAGTACTTGTGGTGATAATTCAATGTTACCCGACTTGAGTCGATTTGGCTCGGATTCGATGGAAGCGAAGGAAGAGGGGAGCCCTTCGCACTTACCCCTATTGACTGCTTCCTATTTTTCCTTGACGGCCGAGCATTGATGGAAATGTTTTAGGTGTGTTTACTTGCGAATAGTTTTTAGTTTGCCACTATTAACTTTTTCGAGAATCATTCGAGAGTTGAAATTCCTAACGATTCAATGAACTTTCGTCGAATAACGAATTGGATTATGGCTTAGGAACCTCAGCTATACGAAAACCTAACCGGTTTCATATGGTGATCGTTTTGTTTTTATGGCTATTTAAATCGTGACAATTTCGACTGCCATTCCAAATGTGTGGAGGAGGAGGATGACCAATCAATTAACTTCAAAACTTTGTCAACTAGTCTAGGATCGTCTAGGTCGAGGTCTCAATTTCCATGGACAGGTGTTGACATATGGTGATTTTTAAACTATACTGTTTGCATACCGAGATGAGACACTAACATCTTGGAACATCAAAAGAGGTGAGTCTCGCCTCGTTGAGTGACTAAGAGCATGCATGATTTTTATGACTCAGATCGCAGAGCAGATGTGGGGATTTGCCTATCTTACTAGTTGTTCGTCAGAAAAATTGATGATTTTGAAATGATCTGCTAATTGGTTATTTCCGAATGGGATTCTGCGAAGGTGATTGAATCATGGTGGTGATTATGGTGGTGATTTGCATTGAAATGGATCCTTTTACTTAAGCCGGCCAGTGGACGGGGTGTTTGTAACTCACGTATTTCAAATAAGTTTCTTTTTGCTTTCCAGTGTTTCTGTTGTTTTTTGGTGGATTTTTTATAACAGATTGCTTGGTAAGGTTTCTGATCGGACTTTGCCCTTTTTTCCAACGGGTCTCAATAACAACTGAAATGTTTCTGATACAAAGTTTTTCCAAAATAATTAACCTATCAATACGTTTATTTACTGCAGAGCAGCAAACAACACCCCTTTTTATTGACAAACTTGGCCCACTCATTGGCCTATCAAAGGTTAAAAAAGAAAAAAAAACGAAATTCAGCAGGAGCGCATATTTTGTTCTACAAAACACATTTTCAAGAATTTCACACTTTCAGATGATTCACAAAAGCTTTTAAAAGTTGGACTTCTTTCGGATGGCGATGGAAAAAAAACTGCAAAAGATCATTCGATGGAACAATTTTCCGAAATGCCACGTTTACTAAGACTCCTACAAAAATACTTTGACCTTACGGCATTTGACCGGGGCCTTAATCATTGCCGATGAAAAAATGAATGTCGACATTTTCTTCAGCTCTTTCGTGGCCTTGGCGATCAGATGCTCCTAATTTTTGGCCGCGAACATATTGGAGCAGATACTTCGTTTGAGGTTCGCCATAAAATTTTTATTTTATTGGTCGCAGCTGAGGGACGTTGAAAAGGTTTTTTTTGTTCCGTTCTATTTTGGCCGGATTTGGCATCTTCCCATTACGGAAAAAAGGCCATGGAGTGGTATGCTGCCAACAACGTTCAAGTGGTGCCCAAGGAAGGACAAGCCCTCCCAACACACCAGAGCTCCGCCCAATCGAACAATATTGGGCCATCGTCAAGCGGAACCTTAAGAAGACTCAAAAAGCTGTTGTGAGCAAGAAACAGTTCAAGGCAAACTGGCGTTTTGCGGCGAATAAAGTGGACAAGGAGACTGTACACAATCTAATGGCAGGTGTTAAATGAAAGACCCGGTAATTCGCATTCGGTTAAAAGGAAGCTTAGCTGAATATTTCTCTCTGTGTTTTGTATTAACTGAACTTGAAAAAGAAAAAGAATTTGACTTATTAATAAAAACTTTGATCGACTCACACACATTACTGTTTGACCAAATTTTGATCGGAACACCCTTTATTCGGTACAACGTTTATCTTTAGCTGGTCCATTTCCTTTAGTTGAATATTGGCATGATGGGCTGAAACCAGGTCCGGCCAAAAGACAACATCCTCCTCCACGTGATACTTGTTGATGAAGGTGGCAACATCCAGCAAGCACTTCGTACTATATATCTCCCTGTTCACCCCAAGCCCGAAGGAAAGAACAGTGTCTTGTGGCTTCGACATCCATTTCTCGCTTATAAGCCACAGAAGACCCTTCTTCGGGAGCTTGATGTAGGAGATATATTTCACGTTAACGCTTATCTCCTTAGTAGGGGACGTAAAGTACTATGTCCCCTGCCAGTCGTTGCCATCCAGCGTCAAGTAGGTCTCAACATTCACGACGTCGCGCTTCGCCGAAAGGATGTTTTTCAAAAGCAAATTCAGCCGCTCCTTCTGGGTGATTGCTTGCTGCTCAGAAAGGGATGGCCTCTACTTGCGTTTGCACCTCGACCAACCTCTCAGCCCGAGGCGTGGAATAATTGCCGTGAGGATAATTTGCCCTCAGTCTTCTTCTTCAGCTTCTACTGCACTTTATGGTCGCCACCACTCTCAGGTGGCCGGAATCAGGTTTCCTTTCGAAGCTCTCGCCTTTTTTATCAGAATGGAGAGGATTTTTCAAATGCTCGATCGGCTGTATCCAGCGGACATGAAGCGCCTCATAGGCAGTACGAACAAACAGTCGAGCATAGTTGCTTGATTCACCATGGCAACTGCAAACCGTACACAACAGGGATGCTACGACTTGCGATGCATAGGTGGATTCAACTCCAGGTGGTAGGGTAATCGCATCAAAAATCTCTAAAACCAGTCAATTTTTTTAATGTATACGTCATTGTAGCTCATGAACTGAATATATGTACCCAATGTTAAGTCAATTGATAACTTTGAGATAATAGATACATCTAAATTTTCTTGAACGATGGGTCGACAATTGGCGATAAGACCGATGTAGTACGTAAGTAATAACTCAAAGGTAAATCTTACGTTAGATAAAACAATGAATATTACTCAAATGGAAGAAGTATTAAATAAGCAGAACATTTTCTAACTGAATGTTGCTGGCCCATGAAGATGATGAAAATATTGAAGCATCGATTGGTTGTGAGCAAATTCGGCTGTAAATACCTAAAATCACAAAATCAGAAAGAAAACTGCACGAAAACTGTATTTAATATTATGAATAATCTATCAAATGGGAATAAGTTGCATCCATGACTAGAACCACTCGGGACTTATAAACTGACATCATATCCAAATCCCTTAAAAGTTTCTGACTTTATTAAATCAGTTGTGTTACTTTTTGTGATACATTCTACCAAACGTCTTATGCAACTTATCTAAGCAAGGGTATAACCAGTTGAATATCACTCACTGCTCAATACTTCATAAGTGATAAAAATAAAAAGGAAATTTAATAAAAGGAACACATACCCTACGTTTGCTAGGTAGCATCCCACAGTCGCCACAATTTTGAACTGGTCACTATCTCTTTTGTGCACATTTTTCTATTGATTTTTTCAGATGAGTACTACTTTTTGTTTACATCACATGAAAGTAGAATATTTAAAAATAACACACACGCATTGGAATTAAGCCAAGTTTCTCAATTTTTTCGCATTTTTATGAGTCCTGAAAATGCCATGGATAATCGTAAATCGTACTTTGAGTCTATTTGTAAGTTTACTTTGTGTACGCTCCCGAAGTACATTATTGTGTTTTTTTTTTTCAATTTGTCATACGTTTGTTAGAAATTTAGATGTATAATGTTTAGTGAAAATTCGGTTTCAAATCTGAGAACATCATTCTTTTTAGCTCAAGAAACCAAGAAGCATGAACGGCACAAGTATAAAATTTGAAAGAAATGTTTAGCTTTTATATCATGTTGAGACTCTGTAGTATTCCATTAAACCAATAAACAAAACCGCATTCCTATTGGTTCTGCTTTAACACTTTTTAATGCGTTGAAAGGAATTCCAAGAAATTATGAATAAGAGATTTGAGAATATTACTGTTGTCAATGAATAATAGTACTAAATGAATAATAGTACTAATCGCCAATTTCACTCTCAGCGAGTAAATATGCTGAATTTTATAGATTTTGCCTCGCTAAATTCAAATATTTGCTCAGAATTGCTGAAACACGTCCTGTTTTGAAAAATAAGAGATAACATATCAGAAAAACACGTATTTCTGACGAAATGCGATTTATCTATTTAACAAAAAGAATATTGGCGCGGCCCTTTAAATATTGGGCTTGGGTTTTATGGAATGGACCTCTCTGAATTCATTTGTGAACACAGATTTGGCTACAATTGGTGAGAAAAACGGCATTATATTCACAAAAATACTAATTTATGGCATTTTCTATCAAAAACGCTCTTGTCTCTATTTTTAGTATATTACATACATCTCTGTTAGAAGGTACAGCTCAAGCAGCAAAACCAGGACAAATAAATTGATCTAGTAACGGGTGTGTGTCCAGACAGTCTAAACATGATTTTGATGCGCCACTGTTGCTTCCAGATGCCGTTTAAACAGCTGATCATTACTGTGTATCATTGTTTACATTTCAATCTATAACTCTGTGAGTCTTAAGTACCGGTGCATTTAATTTTCAGGAAAATGCAAAGTATTTCCCCGGAAAAGTGCAAACAGATCATGCACAAATGGTGCACTTTTCCCAACGTTTCGCAGAGTCAGTTGGCGAAAATGGAAGGTGTGAGTGTCAAAGCAGTTCGTAACGCAATTCGGAAGTATGGTGAGGAGTCTTCCTTTCAAGACAAGGAAAAATCTGGACGTAAACCGGGCCCTGTGGACCAAAATCTGGACCAGAAAATCACGAAAGTTTTCGCCCGTAAAAAGAGTATTTCCGTTCGAGTTGTGGCCAAAAAGCTAGGAACAACGAACAGTAACGTCGACGGAGCAGGAACACGAAATTGACTGAAGACTTTCAAGAAGTAGAAGAAGCCAAAACCAAGTGAAAAACATGCAGCATCTGTCAAACAAAGGGCCCGTACATTATACGATAAACTACTGTGTGGAAAATCAGCATGCGCAATCATGGATGATGAACCCTACGTAAAATTTGATTATAAGACGCTTCCGGGGGACCAGTTCTCTTTCATGAAAATTAAGATTTCCTGTTTCCAAAACCTGAATTTCAGCTCCACCCTTCGAATTTTATGGAATCAACCTCCCTGAATCCATTCTTGAACAAAGATTTTTTCTTACATGGGTTTTTATTCGATAAATTACGAATTTTCATGAAAATTAAGATTTCCTATTTGGAAAACTTGAATTTCGGCTCCGACCTTTGAATGTTGGGCTTGGATTATATGGAATGGACCTAACTGAATCGATTGGTGTTCACAAATTTTATCTTACACGTATAATTGTTGAACAAAACTGGTTTTTATTCACAAAACTACAAATTTTCATGGAAATCTTGTACTTCTGTTGTGAAAAGTTGGATTTTGGACACACTTTTTCAATGATGAGCTTGGATTGTAAAGAACGAACCCTCCTGAATCCATTGATTCGCACAGATTTGTAAAATTGATGAGTAAAATCGGATTTTATTTACAAAACTAAAAATTTTAATATAAATTCTGTATTCTTATTGTTAAGAATTTGATTTTGGATTTGCCTTTGTGTCACTAAAATTGCACTTTTTGCATTCTCAACTGGACTTCTTCCCAGAGAATATGGGAGCCGTCTCAGATGAACATAGAGAACGATTCCATTAACACATCGCACAAACTTCACCGGAAAATAGAGCCCAGCAATGTTAGCCGACTACAGTTGGGTGCTACAGCGACAAACACCTTTGGGGAACTTTAAAGGGGAAAAGTAGACAAAGTGAATTTATGTTGAAAAATAAAGTCTCAATAAAGATTGCATACACGAAAAAAATCCACGCCCAGATTCGTGAACTATAGTCGTGAATTCGAGAACAAGCAAAAGTACACCGTGAACTGGATCCCGCAATCATAAACTAAATAACGTTTAAAGGGAAAAATCCTGAAAAAGTAAACTAGTTCACGGCCATTTTCATTTTCTGGAACGCTTTTTTGTTTTCCGGTGTAGCCGAAACATGACCATCAATTCCATCATCTCATAAAAGAGCGTTTTTACTCATCAATCAAAAATTTAACATGTTACAGCAACTTTGAGCTCATATTTGGATTCAGCGATGCAAAATCTATAAAATTCAATAAGAAATGCCGATAGCAGCGAAAGAAAGTTTCTATTTTGCCGACTAGTGTAGTTTCAGGAAGCATTTTACATTTTATAAAGTGGACACTTGTTTTTTATTGAGCTACGGTAGAAACATTATGAATATTATTCATTTTATATCAGTGTGTAACTAAAATGCTTTTTTGGCAACACACCTGATTACTGTCAAAAGAGATATAAAATACAAAAAATGAGTCGCATAAACCTGTGAAAACGCAGGAGTTCTGAAAAGCTATTAAAATCTGCTGTTTTCAAAATCGTGAAGAAGTATGCTGAAACTTGTAATCTTGTAAATCTACCGAAATCCAGACGCAGTAGAAGGCCATTATACCGAAAAAACGAGCAAACAGCGGTGCAATTTTTAAGTCAAAAAATCGTATTCTGCTCGCGAGATTGCCAAAAACAACACTGAGCATTACTATCAAAACTGTGCAAAATATCAAGAAGCGTAGCACGATCAGAACTTATAAGAAGCAAAGAGTACCTACAAGGACGAATGCCCCGAAAGCATTATCGAAAATGCGGGGACGGAGCTTGTATAACGTTCTCCTGAAAGAGCCAAACCAATGCATTCTGATGGACGACGAAATGTACGTTAAATCGGATAGCAGTACACTTTCAGGCCCCAAATTGTATAATGCTGTGCAGAGCAACGATGGACCCGGTGACGTAAAGTAGATTAGAACCGGATGAGGAGAGCTTTTTGTACACAATCAACGGTGAGGATTACACAAAGAACTGCTTTTAAAAACGACTTCAAAGTATCTTCTGAAAGCATCATGTTCCCTCGTTGCTTTGGCCACATCTAGCATCTGCTTACTATTCTGCTGCTACTTTAGAATTTCTCATAAGTGAAGAATACAGTTTTGTCGAAAAACGGCTAATCCGACAGAACTGCACTGAACTACGATCCAAAGTTCTTCAAGAATAAGGAATAAATCTTCGAAGTTTCCCAAGTAACTTTGCCAAAACCATCCTGCTTTATTAAGTTTTATTAAGGTTTTATCAAAACCACTAGAAATCAATTTGGTTTTATTATGACACCAAAAGCTGCCAATAGGTTTCATATTTTAGTCAGGATCATGAGAACATACACGGCTTGTTTAAAACCATCTTAAAACTTCGTTTTCTCAAATTCCAAGGTTTTATTCCGACTTTATGAACTCATAAAATGCTGTTTTAGGACTCATTTATATTATCTTACTAGCTGAACCCGGTGCGTGCGCTGCTACGCTTGCAACTAAATGAAGGAAAATTTAATATAACTGTCACGATTATGGTTTTTTTTTTCGAAATGAGTTTTTTTCTTCTTGAATAAGCAGGGTTTCAAACTTCTATCAAAACATGCTTCTTACCCGAGAAATACACGGTTTGTGTTTAAGTAACCTGGATAATTCTCATTTTTGGTTGAAATTTGTGTTTCATTTGTATGGGAGCCCTCCCTTACAGAGGGGGGTGGTTTCTCAAACCACCATACAATCATTGACTTCAAAACCCTCCACATGCCAAATTTGGTTCCATTTGCTTAATTAGTTCTCGAACCATCACACTGGGCTCATTGATTATAATAAAAATGTGAGTTTCATTTGTTTGAAGCCCCCCCCCCCCAGAGAGGGAGGGGTCTTGAACTACCATAGAAACATTCTTGCCTTCAAAACCCCCCACATGCTAAATTTGATTCGATTTGCTTGATTAGGTCTCGGGTTATGCAGAAATTTGTGTCTCATTTGTATGATAGCGCCCCTTCCTGAGAGAGAAGGGGTCTCAAACAATCATAAGAACCTTCCCCAGCCCCAAAAACCCCTTCATATAAATTTTCACGTTGGTCGGTTCAGAACTTTCTGTGTCTATAAGGGTCTGACAGATAAAAATTTATTTTTATGTATATAGAAATCTAGCCTCCAAAAACCTCCATATGCTAAAAGTGGTTTCATTTACTTGATTAGTTCTCGAGTCATGCAGAAATTTGCTTTTCATTTGTAGGGGAGCCCCCCCCCTTCAAAATGGGGAGGGGTATTGAACTGCCATAGAAACATTTCTTGTCTCCAAAAACCTCAACATTCCAAATTTGGTTTCATTTGCTTCATTGGCTCTCGAGTTATGCTAAAAATTATGTTTTATTTTTATGGGAGTCTACCCTTCCAGAAGGCGGAGGGGTCTCAAACCACCTTAGAAACATTTCTTGCCTTCGAAAACCTCCAAATGCCAAATTGGGTTCCATTAACTTGATAAGTTCTCGAGTTATTCCGAAATTTGTGTTTCATTTGTATATGAGCCCTCCTTTCAGAGAAGGGAGGGGCTCGAGTCAACTTAGAAACATTTCTTGCCTTCCAAAACCTCCACCTGCCAAATGTGGTTCCATTTGCTTGATTAGTTCTAGAGTTATGCAGAAATTTGTGTTGCATTTGTATGTAAACCCCCCCTCCCTCCCCCTTCCAGATGGCGTAGGAGTCTCAAACTTCCATGGAAACATTTCTCTCCTCCAAAAACCTCCACATGCCAAATTTGGTTCCATATGCTTGATTGGTTCTCGAGTTATGCACAAATTTGTGTTTCATTAGCATGAGAGCCACCCTCTTACAGAGGGCGGAGGGGGTCTTGAGTTACTTTAGAAACATTTCTTGCCTTCAAAAACCTCTACCTGCCAAATTTGGTTCCATTAACTTGATTAGTTCTAGAGTTATGCAGAAACTTGTGTTTCATTTGTATGGGAGCCTCCCTTTATAGAGAGGGGAGGGGTCTCAAACTACCATAAAAACATTTCTTGCCTCCAAAAACTTCCGCATGCTAAATTTGGGTTTCTTTGCTTGATCAGTTCTCGAGTTATACAGAAATTTGTGTTTCATTTGTATGGGAGCCTCCCTTTATAGAGAGGGGAGGGGTCTCAAACTACCATAAAAACATTTCTTGCCTTCAAAAGCTTCCGCTTGCTAAATTTGGGTTTCTTTGCTTGATCAGTTCTCGAGCTATACAGAAATATGTGTTTCATTTGTATGGGAGCCTCCCTTTATAGAGGGGGGGGTCTCAAACTACCATAAAAACATTTCTTGCCTCCAAAAACTTCCGCATGCTAAATTTGGGTTTCTTTGCTTGATCAGTTCTCGAGTTATACAGAAATATGTATTTCATTTGTATGGGAGCCTCCCGTTCTAGAGAGGGGAGGGGTCTCAAACTACCATAAACACATTTCTTGCCTCCAAAAACTTCCGCATACTAAATTTGGGTTTCTTTGCTTGATTAGTTCTCGAGTTATACAGAAATATGTGTTTCATTTGTATGGGAGCCTCCCTTTATAGAGAAGGGAGGGGTCTCAAACTACCATAAAAACTTTTTTTGCTTTTAAAAACTCACACATGCTAAATTTGGTTTCTTTTGCTTGATTAGTTCTCGAGTTCTGTAGAAATTTGTGTTTAATTTGTATGGGAGCCCCCCTTTCCAGTGAAGGGAGGGGTCTCAAATCATCATAAGATTATTCTTCGGCCCTAAAAATCTCTGCATACAAAATTTCACGCCAATCGATCCTTCCGCTCGCGAGTTAAATCGTGACAAAGAAACCCCAACTCATTTTTATTATATAGATTATGGTCGGTTGAAAAAGCATTTTAAAACCATTTTGCCTGCATTTACCTCCAGTAAATGCATTAGACGGCAAATTAGCATTGCGGGAAGCCACCAAATAACCAAATAGTTTTAAAGTAGTCAGTGCGAAGATAACTTGGCTTTATGGCAGAATTGTGATTTTTTTTCCAATCGCCATATTGAAACATAAGAAATGATTGAAATGTGGAAAAATAAATGCACCAAATTCTAAATGTAATGCAAATGAACTGTATATCGAAGACCATTTTCTGCATTTTTGTTTATATAACCTTATTGAATTGCATCAATTTTCAAGAAATTCATGATTAATTTATCGAATATATTTGTTTTAATTTTGTGTTTGTTGTTGTGAACTTGCATAATTTCCGAGGACCACAAAATAAAATGCGTATATGATTTGGAGCATGATACGTTGTAAAAAACTTAATTTGTTTTGGATATTTTGCTATCAAACGAAATTTTCCGCAGCACTTGACGTTTTTTCTTCGATATTATTTACTGCTAAATGAATCAGAAGAGCAGAGAATCGAACAGAGCAGAACAACAAAAACCAACCACGATATTTGGTTAAGTTTGACAGCTGTGGCCATTTGGCCGCATGCTGGTTTTCATGGCAGCCAAAAGGTTTTATGAAGGTTCTCAAGTGGTCATAGCATCTATCACTAGAATATTTTCAATATCTTTATGGTCTTATAAAGGTGTTATTAACTTGTTTTCTATAGAGTGGGTCACTTTGTATAAATTTTGGCTTTAAAAAAGCATAGAGGAGGTGTTGGTAGACAAAACAGTTTTGAATGTAGTTTTATCAAAAAAGTCGGGAGGAATGCTATACGGCTGGAATAAAACTTAAATCGTTACTTGGGTTTTGTGCATTTTCTATATGTTCATTAATTTTCAAAATAAACAGTTCTCGTTAAAATAAAAACACCAATTTTATTGAATTAACCGTCTTCAACTTTTGTTTCGTTTTTAAAGGAATTAGCATAGGAAATTATAAAAGGAAAACACATTTGCATTCGTCTCATGTTGGTTTAAAAATAAAACATCCTAACACATCGGACAATAAGTCCCAGGCCTAACTGCCAGATGGCGCCCCTAATAAAATATCGGAGAAAGCCGTCCAAATACTCAAACATCGGCTGGGAAGGTAATGACCTCTGTATTTGGGATGCGCAAGGAATTTTATTCATTGACTACTTGAAACACGGAAAAACAATCAACAGCGACTTTTACACCGTGTCCAATATATTCTCATAAAAAATAAAACTCTATTTAAATCGTGGAGAGCGTGAGCTGTTTAGTGGAATACCTGTAACTAGAAAATGAGAAGAATTATTACTAATTTCCATTTAATTCCAACTACCTTTATTGCTATCTTGACAGATACGCGTATTTCGTCTACAATGTGCAGACTTCTTCAGTGTCGTGTACTAATACTCGACTGAGAATTAAATGGAAATTACTAATCATTCTTCTCGTTTTCTAAAACTCTATTTATTTCAAATCGACAATCCAGATGTTATTGATAAGTTTGCCCATTATATTGCAATATAATACTGATCAACTACAGCATATGTTTTGGAATAACACCGCCTTTAACCTTCTTGGCCAGCTCCAGACGTTTTTCGAAACCGTCACAGGCGGCACGCACGACTTCCATCGGCATTTCGTACCAAATTCGTTTGATTACGGTTTTGAATTGGTTCATATTAGACGCCCTGTAGTCATTTACCTTCGCCAGCATGTATTACCATACGAAATAATCCAAGGGGTTCAGATCTGGTGAACTGGGAGGCCATTCATTCTTGTCCAAAAAGTCGGTCAAATTTTCTCGGCACCAGCCCTGAACGAGATTTGCAGTATGCGATGGCGCTCCGTCCTGCTGAAACACATAGTGATCATTTCCAAACACCTCTTGTACGTATGGCTTGACAACTTTCTCCAAAACTTCCGTTTTATAATATACGGCATTCACTTTAACGCCTTTTTCGATGAAAACCAGTGGTAATTTGCCTCGCTTGCAAATCCCTCCCCAAACCATCACTGACGCAGCACTTTGGAACCGTGGAATATTCCTATCACTCTCTGGAACAGTTCTCGAAGAGAGAGCCCACAATCTGTCGTTCTGGACATTGTGGGATTGTTGCAAGACGAATAACTTTTCGTCGGAAAAGATAAATTCTTCCCCACCGTGCCGCGACAAAAGCAGACTTGTTCTTTCGAGTCGTTTCTGCTTGGAAGGTTCCGAAACTCCGTGAACCTTACGTTTCTTGAAAAGCTTGGAATCCGAGGTCATTTTGCAGTATATTGTGCATTGACGATCTCGAAACATTCAGATCTGCGGCCATTTTACGTACAGAGCACTGTGATTTTCGTCTAATCCGTTCCCTGACCACTTTAACAACTCGTGCAGTCCGCACCGTACGAGTCCGATCGGATCTCTTCCGGGCATCCAACGAGCAGGTGTCACGGTACCTTCGGATGGTTTGGTACACAAAATCCCGCTTTACTCCGAGGTTTTTCAAATTTCTGAAAATAGCGCCCGGGTGCTCACATTTCAAAAACTTTTTAATCACCACAGTACGAAACTCCTTCATCGCTGATAAAAGATAAACACCGAATGAAAACAATCGGACATAACCTAAAAGCGTATGTATAAACATAGTGCAAAACTACACCAACACATACGTGAATCATGTTGAGTAGTTGCACGACACCAATGCAAGGAAAAAGTGTTTGAGAATATATTGAACACGGTGTATATCAGTTTGTTGGCCTGTTTGAAGGCCGAAATCACCCAGAAAAGGTCTCATTTGAAGAAGAATAATGTGTTCTTTCACCAAGACAATGCACCGTGTCACAAGTCAATTAAAACAGCCGCAAAGATGGTCGAATTGGGTTTTCAATCGCTACCGCATCCACCGTATTATATTGATGAATAAAAATGAATTTTGGCAAAAAAATGTTGTTTTCCTACTTAGGCCCGGGACTTATTGACCGATGTGTTATCTCACACCTGAGTTCTTCAGGTGTCTGGTTGCAGATTTTCCATCCCGACAAAAAAAAAAAAATTAAAACAAAAACACCTGTCTGCAGATGTCTTACCTAATTATCTCGGTAATAAACATTAAACTTGGAGTCTTAGCGGTGAGCCCACTTTCATCATCGTCATTCTTTGATAATTGTCCTATTTGACTGTCTTGAGCACTTCATATCATTTATTTTGAATTCTAATGGAAATTTTTCTTCGAACCGGGTAAAGTGACCAAATCCCGTAACCGTGATGGCTTTTAACATTTTTTAATTCCCGGAAACGTGGAATCGTACCAATTAAAATTTTGAACCAACATTATCACAGTGCTCCTAAACTTTCCTGCTCAATCCGCTCTAAGCTAATGTCGACCAACTGTTGGTTGCTTATTTTCGCTACCAAGAACATTCCTTCCTCAGATCAACGGTGAAACCCGCCAACGGCTTCTATTCATGTTCTCATCGTCACATGTATATTCAACCGGCTCACGCTTCTATTGTTTACTACACGATCAGCATAGGAGAGGTAGCATTAATTGCATTAAGTTTTGGGGCCACGCGAGGGACGCTCAGCCCATTCCCCACTTAGTTACGCTACTCACGTGTATTCTCATCATTACCATTTGGTGGCGGTTATGTTATGACTCTATGGTGCAAAAAAAGTCTTTCCCTATTGCGCGGAAAGGTGGTTATCATCAACTGTCTTTTAGTTGGCGAGGGACAAGTGGGTTGGTTTGGAATGAAAAATGAGCCGCTTTCAGTATTCGAAATAAAGCTCGTGTGTGCGGCAGAAGATATGTTTGTAGTACATGCATACTACCGTGGCGGCGATGATGGTAAAACGATGGGAGTGCGTTAAGCAGCCGTGAGAAGGTGAAGAAGGGTTTGAACGCTTATTTTATGATGTTTACAAAGATGTAAGACAAAGGAAATGTGGTAGAATTTTATTGATGTTTGGTTATGAAACTTTATGCACGTCCCGCCCATCCGTCCGGCAATGGGCAGATTGAGTAATTTTTGATTGAGGCAAAAAAGGGCAGACGGGGAACGGAGAGACGGGGGTGGTTATATGTTGCACGTGAATTTTAATCGATACTTCTGAGGTAACTCATGTCGAGGGATCTTTAATGACCCAGATTGGAAGTGGTTTCGACGAAAATCGTGAAAGCGGAAAATTTAGTAGCGCATAGATATGGTTTCACAGAAATGATGTAAAATGAACATTGCAAAGGGATTCCATTAACGCAATAGTTATACGCGTGACTTCAACCTTAAAGGTTAAATTTCAGGGGAGGCGGTAGTAGTGAAAATGTCAAATGAATACTTAGATGTGGGCAGTAGATTCTGTGGGTCGTAATAGCTGATGTAGAAGATTTGTTTAACGAACAATAGCAATGAGAATCGATTTCAGTAAACAGGAAATCGAGTAATCATTTCTGAAAATCAATATTGGTTTGCATTGTCATCAAAAATGATTGTAGATTTTAACGACCTGAGCTCTAATGCGCTAATGAAGTTCACAAAGGCAAGCTGATATGAATTCTGATATAAGCAAGGCCAAGGTTTGTTCGTTCTTCATATAGTTTGTTTATATTGTTCGATAATAAAGAAACTGAAGTTAATGATTCACAGGAAATTTAAAAAATTTAAACCTAAGACTTCATTTCATATGAGGGATGAAGGCTGAAGAATTGATTCTACGAATTTTGGAAAAAAATATATAGATTCGAGGGTAGTCTTTTCTAAAATTTTAAATCAGTTTCACACCACGGATCTAAGATTGTATCCATTTTTTGATTATTGACCCAATTAACTAAAGCTATCAATAACAATACTGAGCAAGCAGTGTCGTTTAAACCATGATATTTAGCATTGTATTTGAAGGAAATGACAATACAACACCCGACCGACTGTTCTCCACGCCCAAAACAGCGACTGTTCCCCGTGCCAGAGGCGACTGAATCACTGTCCATGTGTCAGCGTGGAGCTCTAAATTCAACTGTGCACTATTGCCCTCCGGATAACTAGGGGGTTGGCGTAAGGCTTTGGAATCCAGCTGGAAAACAAGCAAACATAGTAATGA
The DNA here is from genome assembly GCA_024533555.2 of Aedes koreicus. NCBI lineage: Eukaryota > Metazoa > Arthropoda > Insecta > Diptera > Culicidae > Aedes > Aedes koreicus. The sequence continues at coordinate 47,957 of JAHHFK020003368.1, forward strand.
TGAAATTTGTCATAGCAGATAATTTCCCATCAACATGAGAGGCTCTAGGAGTGGACAATAATTTATTGCTAGAACTAAGAGAAATGAAGAGAAAGTATTGATAGTTCCGTTAAGAGTAACGGCAGGTTATGAAAATTGAAAGATACAAGTTGAAAACGAGCGGATGGCATATGAAGGTAGTATACAATCGGGCGCATAATCATTTACCGCTACCCCAGATGCGGGGTAGGCAGCTTGGTAAAAGATTATGCGCCCGATTGTATACTATGCTTCATATGCTCTTCGCTCATTTTCAACTTGTATCTTTCAATTTTCATAACGTGCCGTTACTCTAAACGGAACTATCAATGCTTTCTCAACAATTCTCTTAGTTCTAGCAATAAATTACTTTCCACTCATAGAGCCTCTCATGTTGATGGGAAATTATCTGCTTCTGACAAATTTCATCATTAGATATCGTTACTCCACGCATTGGGAGAATATAACAAAACAACAATCAAAGTGAAACACAGTAATGTCAACAGCAGAATACGAACCGGAACAATCGGAAATGACTATAGTGACAAAACAGTACTAGCAATTGGAAACTCAGTACGTGGAACTGCAGATCCCTAAGTTTCGTCGGAAGCACCCGCATACTGTACGATGTACAGAAAAATCGCAAGTTTAGCATCCTAGTGCTGCAGGAAGTGTGTTGGAAAGGATCTATGGTGCGTACGTTTAAAGGTAATTGCACTCGTATCATTTTCGGCTTTTTTGGTCACATTCAATAATTTGGCTATTTTAAATGCTCTCTGCGCAGTAGATTTATCAAACAGTGTGCTCAGGACCAAAGAAGTGTTTCCTGACGCTTGAAAGCTGGCATTCAGCTGACTTCAGTCGTATTCGTCTTCACGTAAAGCTTTTTTCAAGGTGCTCTTCTTATTCTTCGGCACATACGGCAACGGAAGCCGTCGCTACTGAACTCTGACTTTTGACGCATATTCGCTGTGGACATCCGAGTCGCGACACTGCTTGTGCTGCTTTCGATTATCTTCGGTAAAGGAGGATGCTTCAGCGCTCGACGCTAGATCGAACGTATTTGATATTGCGGTATCCTTCCGGTGTCCCGCAGGGCAGTCACCTTGGCCCTCTTATACTCATCCTCTTCTTCAACGATCTGTGTGAAGGACTCAACTCCGGTAAACTGCTCTATGCGGATGACTTGAAGCTGTTCCGTGTATGTTGACTCCACTAGCTTTCACTGCGCTTCGATAGCGGGACACTGGTGTTCAAGAGCTTGACTATTCCAAAAAACAGCGCGAATGGCACAGAGTATGTCCTGAGAAACAATCACCAGTTGCGATGCTCTGGACTACATGTATTCCACAATCGTCTACTCTCCTAATGGTTAGTCAGCTCAACTCTTTCAAAATTTGGGATTGGATAGCGAACGATTGGCAAGACGATAGCAGCCAGCAAGCAGAAAAACTACGTAGAAACGAAACGAACGAACGATGACACCAAACATCGGCGACGACCAGCATCAGAACTCGATTCAGTGATCCAGACGATCAACAGATAGCTGCAACTCTCAAGGCTCCACAGGAAATGATTTTCACATCATTTTCTGTCAATACTGTTCATTGAACTTCACTGTTTAGGATACAAATTACTTCTCGTCTCTAACCTTTATAAATACTCTTCGCTTAGTCTCACGTTTGCATAAAAAAATGGACTCATTTTAGTTATGTGTTATGCAAACCATACTTAAAATTTCCGCCCATCTTCCCATCCTTTAAATCCTTTAAATTGTTTTTCTTAATAACGTAGAGACGGCCGCGAGTAATCGGTTCTAGCCTCCTAACTTTAGTTTTAAGACAACTGATGTAAATAAATATGAAAACTTGGCTCTGTAAAGCTAATTCGGCTGAGCCTGTACAAATACATTATTTAATAAAAAAAAAAGACTTTTAACTGCAATTAACAACACGGTATCATCAGCAAAAAGATTAATATCACAAAATCGCAAGACGAGTTTAGAAGTTAATATAGAAAATAAATAAAATGGGCCCTAATACACTCCATTGTGGTACTCCAAGGCTGTTCACAGGGCTTGGAACTGAATCATTAAAAAGAGTCCATTGAGTTCTTTCATACTCGGTTAGTCAAACGGTTTGACAGCGGAAATGAAAATACCTTATTTTTTTGGGGAAATCACTTCTATTGCTCAGTATAGCCTCCCATAAGATCATTACACTTGGTCCAACGATCTTCCAACTTCGTTGTCCCATCTCGGAAGTGACTTTCTGAAAAGCTTGCAAAATACTCCTCTATGACAGCTATAACCTCTTCGTTTGATGAAAAATGCCTTCTACGAAGGATTGTTTAAGGTGTGAGGTCAGAAGTCAGAGAGGCTAAATCTGGTGAATAGGGTGGATGCTGCAACAATTCGTACCCCAATTCACTGATGTTTGCGATGGTTTTTTTTTTTTGGTGTGTGAGCAGGTGCATTGCCTTGATGAAAAATGATTTTTTTCTTCTGTAAACCGGGTCTTTTTTCACAAATTTTGTCATCCAACTGGTCCAAAGGGTCACACCAGTTTGGGGAGGATCTATCAATAAAATAAGTTTTGCATCCGAAAAAACTGGCGCTAACACCTTCTTGGCCGATTTTTGGACACGAACTCGCTTCGGAGCCGAAGTGCCTGATTCACACCACTCCTTAGCCTCTTCAGGATCATGATGGTAGTCCCAAGTCTCATCCATAGTGATGAATCGACGCAGAAAATCCTTTTCATCCTTTCGATTTTTTTCCAAATGTTGCTCAGAAAGCCGCATTCGAACGTGTTTTTGTTGCATTGTTAGCAAATGCGGCACACATTGTGCACAGGGTTTTTGAAACCCAAAACTTCAGCCAAAATATGCCATGTTGCTCCATGTGAGATGCCTATGGTGTCAGCTATCACATCCACAGTCGATCGATAAACTTCCAAAACCATATCCTGTATTTTCGCTATGATTTCTGGTGTTGATGCACTTTTTGGACGACCGATTTGGAGCGTGGATCGTCTTAAACGCTTGTACGGCCACGCTTAAACTCCAAAACCTATCGGTGAACGGTTGGAAATGAATCAGAAGACTTCTGTAATACTTTCACCATCTTTGTATGGATCTAAGTAGCCGATAATCCTTCCAAAACAAAGAATTGAATCACTGCACGATATTCGGATTTTTCCATTGTTAAAAAATACACTGACACGTCAACTTAAAAAAAAAGATTGAATTGACAGATCGAAATGAAATGTTGAGTATGTTCTTATGAAAGATGAAATAATAAAATGGCGTAGAAATTTTGGGTTTTCTACTGCTCCATAGATGTCGCTTTCAAAACTTTTCGACTAACTTAGTAGCTTTCAAACCATCTGTATGCAGAACCCAAAGCGCTTGATTGTTTCTAACAACAAGGGCCGAGAAATCGTTTCAAAAGCGTGTTTCAGATCCAAAAAAACAGCAACAATTGTTTCTTTACGCTCTGCATTTTCTTTCCATTTTACTAAATTCAACGCTGTTTCACAAGAATGACCTTTGCGATATTCCTATTGTTCTGGCGCAATCAAATTATTACTATTTATTTATATTAACGTTTTTATTTTATCAAATTATTACTATTTATTTAAATTAACGCAAGCCTTTACAACAAGTTCTAGAATTTGTGGTACGTGCCCAGTTGGCAGCGATTCCTTAATTAGGTTCAGCAGGTGACATTAGAGCAATCTTGTTCTACTCTTGCATTAACATTATCTACTCCAGCCGTTTTGTTCAAAGAAAAGCAAATAGATTTTAGATCCCTTAACGTTAATATTCAAACATTGAAAATATTCAAAACGACAGTTAACATTAATCAGCTGGTGTGCTTTCTTTGTTTATGAAAATTTTGGCTACCTTGCATAATTCTTCATTATTTTGGCTTTTTAATGTGTCACTGGAATCCTCAAAATTACGGTAAAGCTAATTTATAGTGCCTATTTAGTTGGTAAATTGTTGTTTGTGGTATTTTTTTCTTTGGGGGGGTTATTTTAAATTAAAAATGTTTTTTTGGTTTTACTTACTATATTTTTAAGTCTGGTAAACATCTGATTCGTATCTTAGTGGATACTTTTTTTTTTTTGGGGTGTTTATTTTAAATTTCTTTGTTTTTCTTATTATTGTCTGGATTTGTTTTTTGTTTTTTTTTTTGGGGTTTTTTTTTTTTTTTTTTTTTTAATTATTTCCCTTAGTGAAGGAAAACCCGTTGGAGTGAAGCTCCTTTTAAGCCTCTTCTCCGACAAGCACAAAACCTTCAATCTTTTCAAAATGTAATTACAATATATGCACTTTCCAGTGAGCTTAATTGCTCTGTTAAGGAAGTGCGGTGACAGCTATAAACTACTTAGTTAATAATATTTATAATCTATACCCAGCTAGCAGCCCGACTGCGCGAGACCTGGACCATGTAGAACCGGAGGAAGTATGAGTTGCTAATGACGATGGTGTTGTCGAAGATATCAATGCCGAAACCGTTGGATTGCGTGATTAGGATCGTAGTATCTCTGGCTGCGGCCAGACATATACTTGTTCGTTTTACCTTACAGTATAGTTGACCTCGCTACCAGGGTAGCCCGAGTGTACGAAACCTGGACCATTAATAACCGGGAGAATGCAGATTTGCCGAGGATCATCTGATGGGATAGATACGGAATCACGGAGCCGCAGGCGAGGTGGAGATCATGGATATATTTGGCCTCGCTACCATAGTAGCCCAACTGCACGAGACCTGGACCATGTTGAACCGGCGGAAGACTAAGTTGCTTACAGTATAGTTGACCTCGCTACCAGAGTAGCCCGACTGTACGAAACCTGGACCATTTATAACCGGA